>JAULJZ010082610.1:0-12605 GCA_032270985.1 Heliamphora pulchella
CACCGTGATCGTCGTAGCGCGTCCGGAATATACGTGAGAAGATTGCCAGGTCGTCTTCAACGTATTCGGGAGTTTTTTAAAACTTTTCGACAAGTTTCATAAAGGTATAACAGTATTTAGATTAATATCGTTCTTGTTTTTCATAAAAAAAGCACGCACCGTTTTTTACGGTTACGGTTCCGGTTATAAAATTTTTACCGCATCCCAACAGTATGATACTACCTTAACATATCATATGGACCATTAGAGTCAGAAGATCATATTCACAGAACCAATGGCGGATGAGGCACTCGTCGTCCTTAGTGATCTTGGAGATCAGGTGTCCCCTCCACATCGCCTATAAATGAGTACACTACATTCGTCCATAACACACCATGTCCAATTTTGCTATCTTTCTACAAGACAAACTTCCTCATACCTCCGGTTACTCTCCACTACTCCCCTCTCTCTCTAAGGCTGTTCTAAGCTCTCACCTCCTCCACCTCCGGCGTCCTCGATCCACTGTGGTGCAGTCTATCTTCTCAAACTTCACTACTCCTATCCATGCCGAAACCCTACGCCTACAATGCCATTGTTTTTCAATTACTTTCTGGTTTCCTGATTATGGCATAAATACGTTCTTGCTTGGAATTTATCACATTTTGGCTTGCATTGCACCACTGTGCTACAGTTGAGATGAACAAAGGAGCATTGTCCGCTGGTTGTCTGCACCTCCTTTCCTCTTTTGCTTTTTATTTTTTTCTTTTTCTTTTTTGTGTTATTTTAAATGGAGCTAGGTCTAGATATTGTTTGACCTCGTTCATATCTTCCCACTATTTTTGAGACGTATGCATGCCCAACTTTGATTGTTTCATTGCCTTCATTTTGAATTTCCTTTCAAGTTCTGATGGTGCCTGATTGCTACAGCCTTGAGGTGTGATCATCATTGACATTTTTTTTGGATAAGTACGATCATCTTTGACATTAACATTAGATAAAGCAAGTATGAGGAGCTGGATGGAGCAAGTATAGTAGAGCACATACAATTGTACCAGATCAATGGAGATCTGGAGCTGAGGCAATCTTTTGGGGGATTTGGGAATAGGGAGAAGGTCAGGAGAGAGTAATGGAGGCTCTTGAGAACCCGTACCCTCCAAGAAGGTTAATATTTTTTTGTCATTTTTGGCAAACTAAACTCCTATAATAATTTTATTTCTGTCTTGCATCCAGATTGGTGGTTCCACCAATTTCTTTGGAACTAGTTGTTTCTTAACTAGTGTATGGATTCCTTGACCAGTAGAATGCTTCCATAGATGCGAGCATTGCAAAGATATACAATATGTTTTATCAAGTAGAATTCATTGTATGGTGAGACTTGATTCTTGCATTCTTTTGTCAGTTCTCTAGTTTCTTTTTCTTCTTCTTCAATAGGCGTTTAGTACACAAATTTACATTGAGATTATATCACAGAGAGGGCGAGAGAGAGAGAGAGAGAGAGATTGTTATGTATCAACTAAGCTCCAGGAGTTTGTTAAGATCACATGGGGCAGAGTCTCGTGAGAATCGTGCCAGAGGAGAGCTTTGATTGGTTGATTTCATTTTGTGAGCCTCCTAATCCTTGTGATTGTCCATGTCATCGTCAAACCCCTTAAGGTGATGGGAGTCGGACAGAGCATCCACTTGTCTTGTAGCTAATGGAAACGACTAGAGGGTAAAACTTTTGTATTCAAAAACTTTCATAGTTATAATCTACATCAATGTGTTTGGTGAAAGCATAATAAAACCATCGGCCAGGCATTCCACCTATCCATCCTCACCCCACCAAGGATGTCACACGATGTGAGTTTATGCTTTGTGAGTTGAATAATAATTTTGATCAATGAAAAATTGAGATGCCAACGCGTTGGAAAAGGAGTCGCCAATCGATTTTTGAAAAGGTACCGAGAAACCATTATGAGATTCTTTGTCCAGAAGCAAAGGTACTAGAAGGGAAAGTGTTAGGCACCCCCTCTTGCCCAACCGAACGGTTGGCCTTTACTTAAAACGATTTTGGATATTATATTATTTTTTAATATAGCATGTAATTTTTAATTGCTTGTTTTTAGCTGAGAACAATATGTAGAGAAGTTATGGATAAAAGCAATCGAGTACTAGAAAAAGTAACATGAAACAAAATACAAAAAATAAATAAAGTAATGAAAATTAAATCACAGTTGCAGCCGCTGGAATATAAGTAACAACAGTTATATTTTGAACTGACGGCCGTAGGTATAGAGCTACGGTGGCCACTGTTATCTTTACGCAATGCACATTCTTTTGAATAAGACAGGACATGAAATCAAAATATGAAGCACAATGGAATAATTATTAACTAAATAGAACATATAAAACACGAGTTAAAATACTACGAACGAGAACATTTTCAAAACGCTTCAAAATGTTTTCAAACTAATTGAAACAACACACCGAAACATAATTTTGATCCTTGGTGGTGGCGAGCTGCAATATTAGACATAATTAAATCTCTAGATTTCATGCAATCAGCTTTGTACTCGCTACTGCAAAAACCAGATTAACAGCCACAAGAATAGAAAGGCGGCCGCAAAATTTGCAATGCCATAATTGCGGTTGCAAAACTCTTATCACGTCCATTATTCTAGGTTGTGTACAAATGCAACCCTATAAATTGGATTAGCAGCAGTCAATTTAGATTCCTCTTGAACTTAAGTTCATCATTTTGGGCTATTTAGGAAGGGTTAAGGCCCAAAATGGCTATAGTAAAGGGTTGTGGGTATTTCTGAGGTTGTAAGTAACTCACATGTACTCATTAATCCTTGTGAAGGTTTTGGATCTTAAGAGCTATGTTTTTTCAAACATAGGTTGGGTGCAAGACCTGTGGATTCACTCAGGACTACTAGAAAGATAAGTGGATTGGAGGCTAAAGTTGGGGGTCGTCAGATGGGTCGGTTAAACTATCCTTAGGTGGCTGGCTCCTTAATCGGCCTTAGTACAGAAGGGATAATGATCGCATTTGACACCATTGGAGCATGTGTCATAACGATGTTGATAAATTGCAACTACACCATCATACAAGTACCAAGGCTATCAGCTAAGCAACACTCATATTTCAGAGAAGTCGAGAGAAGACCCAACGGGTCACATGGTGTATACAAGCTGTCTCCCTCTGTTAGTTCACTCCTATATAAAGGGTGCTTCTAATTTAATGCACACAATCTTCTATTACTTTCTAGTCGTCTACTGATACTGCCATTCCCGTCTTTTTTAAGGTTGCTCAGCTTTTACCTCCTTCACCTCCGGAGACTCTTGAGCCAAGGCGAGTGTCTATATTCTCCAAGACACCTTATCAACTCATATGCTATCAACATTTGAGCATGCTAGGAAAACATAGTGCTCATTCGTCATGGAAAAGGCACGTGCAGCTCAAAGTGGACAAGACATTATAGAAACATCAGACTCTCTAAAGACCAAGTTTTCTTTATATGCCTTCCTCTATTTTTCTTTGAAGGGTTGAATTGTAGATTGTTGAACTTCTTTCCTTTTTGACCTAGTAACTTCCTTATCAAACAAATTCGTATGCTTTCTCCTCTTGCTCCCAGATCCGGATGATTTTGAGGCCACCAGAGACTGAAAAGTTTTGAAAAGCAAGGATTAGATGCTTTGATTTATGGGTTTTAGTTTTCAATTTTGAAAGAAATCTTGAGAGAGAGAGAGAGAGAGAGAGTCAACAGAGGGGTTTTTTTGAAATGAAGAGCGGGAAGTATATTGGGAGAAGCTTACATTTATACATGAAGGTCAACACCTCCAAAAGAGGGTGTCGACTTTATTTTTCCAGGGTCGAAACAAAGAATTTGTCAGGATTTTAGGGATCAACTCCTTTTTCCAAAGGGGTTAATTATTTTTTTCCTGTATGCTAGGCCCTGTTAGCAAATTTTAAAGGGTTCGACTCCATCATGCTACAAAATTCTCAAAGATATACAAAAAGTGTCATGTTTAGAGGGTGGACTCCTTATGCTTAGTGGCTCAACACCTCCTTGTAAAATCTGCAGTACCTGATGAATCTGGAAAAAGGAGTCGACTCCTTATGCTTAAGGGGTGACATGTAAAACCTTCAGCACAAAAATATCCCTTGTGTGAAACCGCTCTATTATTGATTATTTTCATTGTGTTGTTTATATCTAGGAAAAAATTATACTTATGGTCATAATTCGGAAAGGTTGCTGGCTGTTATTTCTTTTGAAGGCAAGAGGTAATGGAGTGCAGTGTGCGTCTTTGGTGGAGTCGGCTTAAGAGTGCTGCTTATGTTTTTTATTAGGTGATTTAACGTAGGGTCCTATTTTGGCAACTTATTTGAGGATAGATCCTATGCTCTGAACTGTTATTCCACAAGGTTTTTTAAATAATTTTTGGGACTTTTATACCCTCAAAATGTTCTCTATGGAATTTGATATCATTTAATACTCGGCTGATTTTATTTCCAACGTTATAGCACCTGTTAAGGAATATTTATAGAGACTTTATCATTCCATTTAATTCTAATTTCAGGATATTTCATGATTCTATACTTGTTTCAGCATGATATTGTAATATAATATAGTTAAAGACGGAATACTTTATATGGCATGTTGAATTTCGAATTTATGGTAATAAAGGATCATAAATAGAAGGGATCATATTGTATTACATTCTCAATTAAAATTATTTCCATTACATAGATTTCGGAAACATATTGTATTATACCGTTCTATTACACAGATTTCTGGGATATAAGTTCTGGAGCGAAACTACTTTTAGAAAATATCAAATCTTGCTTATATGAGAAAATATGAACATATACTCATTCTATTTATCACAATTTGTTTTATCCTGTTAACATATTTTCACTTTTTATCACAACTTATTTCATCATGTTAACATATTATCATTTTAAGCAAGTTGTCTTATCATATTCTCACATTCTCACAAGTTGTCGGCATATGAGAAAATATGAACATATACTCATTCTGTGTATCACAATTTGTTTTATTATGTTAATATATTCTCATTTTTAATCTTACTTGTTTTATTATTTAACATATTATCATTTCTAAGCAAGTTATCTTACCATTTTCTTATATTCTCAAAAAGTGTCGGCATATTCACATGCATCAAAAGTTGCATTTTATCAAATAGAATAACCTCATCAATATTCTCATTTTCAGTAAAATAAATTCTATTTTCGACTTAAAAAGTTTTTCTTTTCTGTATGGTTGTAATTTAACGCTCCACCAATCATCTGAAGTGCAAAACATGGAGTTTATAATGCAAATAAGACTACGACACGACTAGTAAAAATATATAGTTTATAATGCAAACAAGTCCACGAAACGATTATTTCATGAAGTGTTATTTTCTACAATACATAGACCTTCATATACGCAAGATTTGACATTTTCTGGAAGTGGTTCGCTCCAGAATTTGTACCTCGAAAATCTGTGTAATGGAACGGTGTAATACAATATATTTTCGAAATTTGTGTAATGGAAATGGTTTTAGCTGATAATGTAATACAATATGATCCTATCTATTTAGGATCCTTTATTACTATAAATTCGAAATTCAACATGTCATATAAAGTATTCCGTTTTCAACTATATTATATTACCATAACATGCTAAAATATAGAATCATGAGATATTATGAAATTGGAATTAAATGGAATGATAAAGTCTCCATAAATATTCTTTAACAGGTGCTATAACGTTGAAAATAAAATCAGTCGAGTATTAAATGATATCAAATTTCATGGAGAATATTTTGAGGGTATAAAAGTTTCAAAAATTATTAAAAGGATCTCATGGGATAACAGTTCAGAGCATGAGATCTATCCTCAAATAAGTTGCCAAAATAAGACTTTAGGCTAATTAATCCTTTTTTATTTTATTTTGTTTGGGGACTGAGCCAGTGCGCTTGGTGAAGATTCTTTTTACATCCTATGTACTAAAATTTCTTAAATAAGATGAAAAAGTTGGTTATTTGTAAGCATAGGGAGGGATGTTTTTGGCTTCTGCTTACAAATTATCAACTTTTGGCTTTAAATAAGCTGGCGCTGAACACCCCATGCCAGTATGTTTGTGTGATACAAAGCATGTTTAGCTAAAAGAGAACATTTTCGAAGTGCGTTAAAGGAAATGTATAGAGAGGTCATAAAGCAAGATTTTAAATGTCGGCGGTTACGTATCGTGTTGGCGTATCGGGATTTTGGTCATCCGATGCCAATATTTTACTAATATATTGTCCGATATTTGCCGATACATAATCGTATCACCAATACCGATACTGATACTTATACCGATATCGATATTGTGATTTAAAACTCTAACGTATAGATTGCGTAAAACCCTAGAAGTGAAGGTAAAAACCATAGGTAGCAAAAAAAGGCAGTTCACTTTGCAACGTGGATTAATTCAGAATGAATCAGATCTCCCCAAGTAGGATTTGAACCTACGACCGATTAGCTCTTTTCCGAAAAAGATCCCTACATAGTTTAGGCCATGGCGTTGGAATTGGTAGCTCAATCTACTTGGACCTAGCCCTTACAAGTGGCTTGCAGAGCTATAACGACCACAAATCCTGTGGATGACAAAGCGCACTTGTAACATTCTATAATGAAAAATGCATCAAGTTTACAATTGGTGGGGAGAAACTGTCCCAATATGTAGTAACTTCTTTCTATATAAAAGGTAATTAATTGTCATGGCTTAACTGTTGTGGAAATTTTTGTTATCATCCAACAATCGGTCCTTTGAGTGACAATGGGTTGCGCACATACATAACAGTGAAACATTTTGGATGAAAGTTGCTTTGGTAAACTGGAGATTGTTGTTTACATACATAGGGTCTTAATTGATTGCCTTTTCTTTTCTTTTCTTTTCTTTTCATTTCTTTTTTCTTTTTTTTTTCTTGGTAAGCCTGCGTGCATGTTAAAAACGAAAGACATCTTCTGAGTGACTGAACTTAATCCTAATTTGTTGGTTGCCAATTCTTTTTTATTTGTTAATTTTGCCATGCAGGTCAGTTGTAATGGTTCCAGATCCAAGGCTTGATAGCTCTTACCATGGAGGTGGAGATCAGGTTCTGAGCTCTCTGTTGGATTTCAACCCTTGTGATTGGGGATTGCCTCCATTTGAGAAGACAGGAAGTTAGACTATTGGGGATTGCCTCCATTTGAGAAGACAGCAAGTTAGACTCTTGTATCCACAGGCATGTTTTGTCAACTAGCCCCGGAAGAAGGGAGAGCTTCCTCTATTGATTGCTGAGGAGCTTCAAACTGAACATTGATTTGATTATTTCCTGAATGCAAGTGTGGGTTAGCTGATCATTATAATAGTGTAATGAAATATTTGATTAAAATTTATCCTACTCTGATTCAGTTTGTCTGTGTTCTTTATATATTCAACTTTTTTTTTTGTTGAGAATGTAGTGTGATATTATTTGTTTTACTCGCTATGCTCAACGCATAGTTTTAATCTCCCCTATTTGTTTTTTTTTAATTGTGGAATTAGGTGTAATGACAAACCCAGGGGCACTCATCATAGCTCAACATACAAAGTACATCAGAAGACATATTTTTATGCAAATTATAGAACTTACCTTAATAAACCAAATTATTGTAATAATAATTTGGTTTATTATTACAATATTTTTATGCAAAGTACATCACAACCTTCATTATTGTAATAATAATACACTTTGAAATGTAAAGGACTCAACTCCAACTCATACGTTGTATGGGCATCTAAGACCTCATGTACTGGATGAACATTTACACTCACAACCTGAAAAGTTTTGTAACAAAAACAAAAATAAGGAAAAACAGTTAAACAAACAGTTGCGACTCAGTGTTTAACTGAGAATGAATTTCAGAACTATAGCAACTTATATTACTGTGGTGAAACAATGAATTTTTTTTCCAACAATTGCTTATTATAAAATCAAACATTCTTTAAATGTTCAATTTTTTAAAAACCTAATAGTGTTAAGATGTGAAGAAAAACCTAGTTTTGGGTTAGACCGATCAATCGGTGGTTTAGACCGATCAATCAAACATGTCTGCAGGCGAGAAATCGAAAGCAGTGAAAGACCGCTTGATAGACCGATCAATCCGTCTTTAGACCGATCGATCGGTCTGTGCGAAAATATATTTATAGGTTGCTAGGGTTGCAGCCGCCGGGTGTGGAGTTTTATGTTTTAACTTCTGTTCTTCTGTAAAACTCTCCCATAACTTTTTCCTCCCTTTGTAACCTTCAAATCAATATAGTGAAAGTGTGTGATCCCGTGGACGTAGGCACAACTTGTCGAACCACGTAAATCTTGTGTTTGTGTACGATTGTCTCTCTTTCTCTCTTCTTTGTATTTATTCTGTGTTTGTGTGATCGTGATTGGTCTTGGGCGGGATTAGTAATCGTGTTCTAATTCCCAATAATTAGCCTATCGAAAAAGTGTATAAATTATAATATAAGAATTTAAACTCCCGCACAAGAGACATGCACCGATAAAATCTCAATCTTGTAGTAATACAATCCACAGGACCATACATTCTATATTTGTTTATATTTTACTTGGTATTGTAAATTAAAGTTTTTTCTCTTTATTTAATGTTCATATCTATTAAACTTGGCTCTTCGAGAGGGCAAATCTTACTCATAGCTCTATCATCACTTCCTCTAAATTTATAAATTCCCTGTACTCCATTATGATCCCCATATATGAGCTCTATAACCATATAGATTACCTCACTCTAGAATAAACCCAGAGTAGCTACGGAGAATTGATACAGAAGCTGAAAAGTGAAACCAGAGGAAAACCAGCCAACCACCCAGCTAACCGGTCAATCGGCAGCCCAATCAACTGCTTGGTCGGCTGGTGGGTCTCCTCGAGTGATTTCTTCTTATGTTATTCTCTAAAACTCAATTTTAATTCCTCAAAATCGAAAAGAGTAGCTCTAACATCTTTTAGCCTTAGAAAATGATCTCACATTAATTTTTTTCTTGGGTAGTTAAATGGAAAAGGGGACCCCAGGGTTTGAACCCTAGATAAAAATGGGGCATTGACAGCTCTGGCGACTGAAGATGGCCACCACTTCCCATATTAATTTTTTGTTTATTAAAACATTACAAACCTTCAAAATTAAGTTCATAGTATATGCACACATCTATATACAATGTAAAACAGAGAAGCTATGTTCTTAATTTGTCATACTCAACCCACATAACTCGTTCTTTGATTCATAAAGCTAAACATAAGCCAAGATTTTCCTAGTAAAAGAGATATTCTGATGGCCTTATCGTAAACAACATGTTTCTTCCTTTTCCCACCAAAGTTTCAGTAGAAGAAAATATAAAAATTAAAGAAGAAATTTAGAAGAAGTCTGACAAGAGTGAGAGGAGACAGGATTTTTTTTATCCTTATACATATCAAAAGACCACCAGTAGGTGGTGTCACCTCGTGGGCCTATCATTCTTATTTTTACTTCATAATATATATTTGGTAGATTACATTAAGACCCCAATTTCCAAATTAGTTCTCAATTAAGCAGCCCTTGGATGATTCCATTTCAACCATATCATGAAAATTGTATTTTAAATAAAATCCTTTTGCAATTTAAAGAAATAAAAACTAATCCCATATTTGTCTCATGATGCATATGATGCGCTATACGTCTCACAATTCTTCTTCCTTCAAAAGAATTTTATCCCTAAAATTTGCTCTATCATGACCTTTCTCCACTCTCTTACATTTATCACTTCACTATCTGAGACACTCTTCCACAATAATTATCACATACTCAAACTTTCAAAAAGTATCTCCTAAAGGTTGCCAAGTGGAAACGTCGATCGCCCTGTAGCAGGTGCCGAGCTCAACTGTGACGTTCTGAATTTTGAATAACAGTTAGAACAACAAAATACTAAAGGTCCAAAAAAAGAAAAAAAAAATACCATACATTGAAGAAAAAAGTTTTACAGCATTTAAACATTACATCCCAAAAGAGAAAAGAGTGGGACAAAAATGAATGGGATTTCGACTACAAAGGGTATAAAGTAGGTATATGGAGCCGAAAAATGGCTCACAAGAGCCAGGGTTCCACAACTTCCTCTACAAATTTGGCAGCAACCTCGACCGGCTTGTCAAAATCTAGCATAAGACGCCATTCGCTGCGGTGCACAGTAGAAACCAAAGATATATACAAGTATTTACAAACATGCAAAACAATTCACCGTGCATCAATATATGATATGCATGGTGATATTCATGATGGTGATTGTTTATTCATTTTCTAAGGTTGATTAAATTATGTTATTTTTGTTGGAGGCAAACTATCAAGATCATTGATTTGAATACAATTTTTTGATAAAAAATACTGGACGAAAAATTACCGAAACAAGTTCCAGTTTAAAATTTTTTGATGTCGAACGATCAAAATAAAACCCGTTCCCCCAAAATTAGATTTGGGATTATATCTTTCGAAATCTGGTAGAATGATTTCGCTTACTGTAACAACCATGAGTTTGTAAACATCGAGTTGAAACTCCAATCTAAGCCTTCTACTGTATTTCTACTGTATTCCCGGATGTGAGTCACGAATGTAGAGTGGATTAGGATCTATCGTGATCTTGAACCTGCTAATCTAGCCTCTTATAATTTATGTGAAAATCCTAATTCAAAACAGTGTGGAATGAGGAATAGGGTTAGCATAATCGCATATATATAGGGTTACAATAGGGACCTGTGAAGTAAATATGACTTGAGCTTCTAATGTAATAATGAAAATTCTTCTGCCCCTGAGATAATTTCATAAAAACATAAATTACAATTCATACCACTAAAGAATCGTAATTGCACTCCCAGCCACATTCTTAAAATCGATTATTCGAGTTTCTGTTATTAAATGTTTAATTCGTCTCTCCACATTAAGATTCCCGATACCCGCCAATTAAATTTAATTACTGAAAATTTAATTTAATCGGCTTCTTTTAAAATTTCTTAAATCCTTCTGCTTAACTTATTTGAAAACTAGATAATTAAATCCACCTGCAGAGTTTAACCCGTTCAAAACTTATAAGCTTTCTTAAGAGAGTATCGTCAATCCCGAACAATTAAGACGTGAATTCCGTCAATAATTAATATTTACTATATAATTAATACTTCTATCCAACTTACCGGGACTATTGACTTATAAAAGATCGCACCATCTAATGAATCAAAATAACGAATATTAAATATACGCAAATAATAATTATTTCGGGATTAAAAGTATAATCACTTATAATAACCTTAAGGTGTGAATTAATTTATATAGTCAGTATAAAATTAATTACCCCAATATGGTCCTGTTCAATACATAAAGTGTACTAGTACAGAGAGTCGAAACAATAGACGACACTATTATTTGTTCCCTGTAACCAAGACAAGTTTACTAAAACTCTGTGTTACAGTCGTACCGATGGTTTGTCCAACTCTATCTAAGCTGTGAACTAAAACTTATATTCTACAAGAACTAATAATCTGGTCTTTGTGTGTAAGCCGTATTCTACACACTAGATTAAATTATGTACAGAATAAAGTATATCAATGCATAACATTAAAGAAATGATATACATTGCTCGTTAAGATTCTAATAAAATAAAAAATAATTTTATTAAAAAATAAAATTAAATACTAAAACCAAAAAAATTCATGATTTTTAGTATACAACCCTAACAATTTTTCACTTATACTCAAAATCATGCTGCCATACATCTGACTCCCATGCCCCCGGCATGACTGTCAAAAGTCTTAGCCGGTAAACTCTTTGTAAAATGATCTGCAAGGTTATCCCCTGATACAATCTTGGTCAGAGCAACATCACCTCTTTGTATAATTTTTCGTATTAGGTAATGCTTACGCTCAATGTACTTTCCTTTCTTGTGAACTCTTGACTCATTCGAGTTTACAACCGCTCCGCTATTGTCATAATAAAGTGTAATAGCCGACTGAACTGAATGCACCACGTCTAGATCCAATAGAAAGTTCCTGAGCCAAATGACCTCCTTAGCTGCTTCAGAAGCTCCCACGTACTCGGCTCCATGGTGGAATCAGCAATACAGGACTGCTTAATACTCCTCCAACTTATAGCTCCACCTCCTAAGATAAACACATATCCCGAGGTAGACTTACGAAAATCTTTGTCTAACTAAAAGTCCGAGTCTGTGTACCCCAAAGGTACTAAATTATCTGCCTGATAAACCAACATATAATTCCTAATCTTTTTTAGGTACTTAATTATATGTTTTATCATTGTCTAATGCTCTTGTCCTGGATTAGACTGATATCTGCTAACCATACCAACGACAAAACAGATATCGAGTCTAGTGCACAGCATAGCATACATTAGGCTTTCCACTATCGAAGTATAAGGAAACGCCTTCATCTTCTCAATCTCTTCAGGTGTCTTAGAACACTTATCATTGGATAGAGTGATTTCATGCTTGAAAGGGAGAAACCCTTTCTTGAAATCCTGCATGCTAAAACGAGTAAGGATGTCATCGATATACTTTGCTTGTGATAAGAACAATATCCTTTGTTTTCGA
>JAULJZ010082621.1:0-12604 GCA_032270985.1 Heliamphora pulchella
TTTAATTGAGTTTTTATATTAAAGAGGAATTCTGATTGTTAGTTTTTAGTCTTGCATACTTAAATTTGGGTGTGCAGCTTTATCACGTGTTTTGGGACGCGATATTATTACTACAATAATTCATAAAAATTACAACGATCTCAATTTTTATTAAAATATGATAAAAAAAACATAAGTAAAATTTTTAATCTCAACCTATCCAAATAACTGGTATGTATTTTTTGACATCAGTAATTTAAGAACCGAAATATTTTTTAAAATTTTTAATCAGCTTGTATCTCGGTTAGTAAAAAACCGAGATTGCTTGGTACACTTTTAATCTCATCCAATTCACTAACATGAAAAATAGGGTCTTTACTGAGTTTGGCGATGAGTTCTCAAATTGGACAAAATCCTTGTTTAGCTCTCTCTCTCGCTCTCTCTCTCAACACACCAACCTCACCTCAACATGACGATTTCGCCATCACTGATCAATGTTTCCCTCTGGTTCTCTCTCAGCACAACGAATTTCTCCCCCTCACAGTAGAGCCGCCATCGATTGAGATCTCTCGGTGCGACCAAGCAGCATTGGCAATAGCTGTCGTCGATTGGTAACGATTGAATTTCTGTGTTTGTTCTCTCCAAGGGTATGGATCTTAAATCACCCTTCTCTCTAATTCGAACTCACTTGTCCCCGTTCTTCACACTCCCACAAAACCCTTGTTTCCTACTAATCAAAAACCCTAGGCTACTCGCCGAAAAACGAATCGAATGCTGGGTGTAGGCGGGTATGAACGATTGTCTTTGGATTGAACAATTATCAAGCCAAACGACTCAAACCCCAAGTTTTGAGAAGTGTTCTTTTGTGTTTTGATTTAAAAACATATAACAGGTTTTGAAAAAAAAAATTAGAAAATAATTTTTATTTTTAAAGCTTATAATTTTAGTTTTTTTCACAACGATATAGTTTGCATTGCCAACCTTCTTTGCTATTTACTTAGTGATCATTGTCAAGGCTCTAAATGATAGCCTATGCCTGCGTGATTCAAGAAATTGATTTTGTTTCTGTGTGAGCTTCGATTTTTGGAGATTTGAAGTTCAAAAGAAACATTTTTCTTTAATTATTTTCACGAAAATAGTTTATAATTTTTTTATATAAAATATTCGTACCGATTCAATTAGACAAGGCAGACGAAAATAATTTTAACATTTCAACAAAAAACGGACTTTACAATATTACAAAAAGATCTTTTCAAAAATTTAAAAGATAAAATATACATCTCCATATTAATTATGGTATTCTCCTAGGGTTTTCTCTGTGTTTTGCGTCGGTCGTCAGCTAGGGTTCTACCTCATCTTCTAGTATTGCATCCTCATAGAGTCTTTTTTTCACTTGGCATAAAATGTCATGAACTGTAAGACCCAAATAGGAACAACCAATATCCTACTAACCTACCTTTATCACACAAATTCTAACAACAAAAGTATGCATGTACAATGATGACAATTTACAATAACAATTTAAGTTTACCAAGATTCTGATATAAGTTCACAAAAGTTCTTCGATCATTGTTCAAGAGAAATAATTTCCCTTGTCTCACCAAGAAAACCTATCCCAAATAATTACCACGTTTTTATAATGGGCACTCTCTCTAGATACCATTACATTCCCGACCACTATCCCATACATTATGTTTTCGTGCACCTTATCCCTGCATCATCACCCTTCCCATCCAATACCTACATATACTCGGCTAAGTGTTGTGATGAGTAGTTTTGTGAGACCTGGCCCCGTTTTAATTTTGCGATATTTTTTGGCATGTTAATTACTGTTTTAATCTTGTTGGAATAGTATGTTTATCTATGTTTTAATGCATGTTCGAGCTTAGAAATGTATTTTGAGTTGGATGTCGGGATCATTAGGCATTGTGATTCAAAAAAAAAAGAAGATATTTTCGGTGGGTCCTATAAATATTAGCTTTTGGTAGATATTTTTAAAAACTCTTAGCTTCCTAGCTAAGTTTCATTTCAAAAAGCTCCACCTTCTCTCTAGATTTTCTTTAGTCCTAGGCTTAGTTTTTGGTGATCGAATAGCGAATTCTTATTATTCACGCCAAGGGCTTCACGTTCATCTGAACGGAATCTCGTTTCGACGAAATTCATTTTTTACGGAGTTCGAGGCGTCAAGTTTTTAACTCAACGATGTAGGATCCTAAACTCTCATGTCTTAAAGGGGTGTTATGTGGAATTGTATGTGTTTTTATTATTTAAAAATATATGAAAAGTTAGTTTATGTTTTTAAAACTTGTTTGGTTGCTTTTGGTTGGACGAAAAAGTTTTTGAAAGTGTTTTTTTGGTTTTTTTTAAAGCTGTGGACTCATGTATGTTCGTGGGTTTCAAAAAAATACGAGTTTGGTTAGTTTGATTCGGGCCTGTGCATAGATCTGTGTAGTTTTTTCGTCGGCTAGGGCTTTTCTCCGACATTCAGTCGACTGAGGTGAGTGATTCAGTCGACTAAATGGCTCGGGAGAGGGTTCAGTCGGCTGAAGTTGGTGACTCAGTCGACTGACTTGAACACTAGAGAATTTTGAGGAATTTCAGTAGTTTTTCAATCGACTGAATGGTAGTTTTTAGTCAACTAAACTCCGGTTTGGGGTGTTTTTCTACCATTTTCTGTTAAGTTGGACGTGTTTGGGTCTGTGGTTTTCAAAAGGCGAGTTTTGGAAAAAGTCAGAGATTTGTGTAAATGTTTGTGAAAATTGAGTTTTGAGATTTGGAGCTAATCCAAGGGGTTGAGTTTCGTTTTGTTGATTGTTGGTCTCTAGGGTTGGTGGATGACATTGTATGAGAAGATGACGTTTGTACATAGCAGTGTGCGTGCAAACTTTTGTTCATTCATGCATTAGTTGGGACAGTGGTCCCACGGTGAAAGCCCGTGAAGATGTATTAGTTGGGGCAGTAGTCCCACGGTGAAAGCCCGTGAAGATGCATGTATTGTGTGCGAATCATTGAAAAGAACTTTTTTTGAGGCACGGGAGAGCATTTATATTATTCTGTTAGTATGTTTAGCTTTTATTACATGTTAGTCTATTTTTTGCTGAGTTTTGGCTCACAGTATGAGATTTAAAAACGTTTTTTAGGTGCTTATGATTACACTGGTTGATCTGGAGGAGCCGGGTGGGGCAGAAGACCTCTTAGTCTTTCTTTTTGTTTCTTTTTGGATCATGTAATATTTTACATGTTTATGATGTTGGAACCATGCGTTGTAAGCCTGTTGGCAATTATATTTAATGCATATATGTCTTTTGTCTTGAGTTTTGTCTTGAGAGTGAGACCTTTGGGTTTGGATTGTTGCAAATGGTATCAGAGCTCTGGGTTCGAATACCAAAGAGCCATGGGAAGAGGGTGCATCACTTTGTGAGGTTGATTGCTTGTACTTGATTACATGTGTTTAGATATTTTGATAACATGACATGATAGCTTGTTGAGCATGAGAATTTTGTGTATATGTATGTATGCGGGTTGAACATTAAGATTGACTAGTCTTGCTTTCGGGCGTTTGGATTAACAAACTTGGAAGCTAAGTTAGAAATGCATTTGGTTGATGCGTTTTCTAGTAAGGAATCTAAGTAGGTTATTCAAATTGACATGCCACTCTTGTCGGTTCTTCTCGGTATGTGAGACGTATCTATATGATTGTTTATGGTTGAGTATTAGCATGATTATGTGGTTAGTATTTATGTTAATGCGATGTGCTGCATTTTATGTTCTGTATTCTTTTCATATAGACGTGATGTCTGCACGGAGAGAACGAGGTCGTGGTCGTGGCCATGGCCGTGGTTTAGGCTAAGGGACAATGCCAATCCCTGATACTGGGGATGCATATGCTCCCCAAGGACCGCTAGACGTGATAGAGTTGTTGTGTGTGATAGTAGGCTCCATTCGTCAGCTAGTTGAGATAGCTAGGGAGAGAGAGAGTGTGCCCGAGCTGAGGGCTACGGTTTCGATGTGAGAGTTTTGGCGTCCTGACCC
Organism: Heliamphora pulchella; assembly: GCA_032270985.1. Lineage (NCBI taxonomy): Eukaryota > Viridiplantae > Streptophyta > Magnoliopsida > Ericales > Sarraceniaceae > Heliamphora > Heliamphora pulchella. Next base: position 4,012 of record JAULJZ010082621.1, read on the forward strand.
TCCTACCATTGTTGGGGATCCTAATTCCACGGTAGCTACAAAATAGTTGGAGCTTGTGACCCGAATTTTGGATACACTACAAATCATCGAGAAAGATCTAAGGGTTTCTTTTGCCGCTTTCCAGCTGAGGGGTGACGCCCATGAGTGGTGGAAATATGCTAGGAATACTGTGGAGGGCACGTGGGTAGCTTTTACGAGGGTTTTTCTAGAGAAATATTTTTCCGCTTCTTCAAAGGACCTATACAGCAAGGAGTTCTATACTCTCACTCAGCGGGTGATAAGTATTGTGCAGTATGAGACCAGATTTACTAGTTTTTCTTGCTTTGCACCGAATTGATGATTACAGACGAACTACGCTCGAAGAGGTTTGAAAGAGGTTTGAGGCCTGCGATCAGGGAGCGAGTGGCAGGATTGAGGCTGCGTGTTTTCACAGAATTGGTAGAGTCGACAACAGTGATTGAGAACACTCTGAATGAGACTCGTGGACCTAGAGAAGTCAGGGCACAACAGAGTGGAGTAGAGGCTTATTCAGGTGGGCTCTCCAATAAGAGGCAGAAGTCCTTTGACAATGGTTTGTATCCATCTGGATCACGATAGCAGTTTTCACCACCAGTACCATCAGTGGCTTCATCTGGGAGGTCAGAATGGGAGGAGCTCATTTGTTTCCGGTGTAGATAGTCAGGGCATCGTATGATGGATGGCCCACAGTAGAGACCAGTCCCAGGGTTTAGTACCGGTTCAGTCGTAGAGAAGGGAGTCGCCAATTTGTTTTGGATGTGGCTAGTCTGGCATAGTCGCAGGAACTGTCCTCAAGGAGGGAGGCAGTGTGCCGAGCACGATAGACACACCAATGAGTTTGTTTGTGTAGGGTCAACCGAATTACTGACAGCAGCACCTGGAAGTTCAGACTTCTCAAGTTACAGACGGAGGTACCTCAGTTTAGTCAGTATGACAGCTGACAGGTCCAAGTTATGGTGGGTAGACTAGAATGACTCAGGACTGCGTATATGCCCTTGCATATCCCAGTTCTTCCAAGGCACCGGTCGTGTCTGATGATGTAGCTGCTCCAGTGAACAGAGGTACTGGGCATATAGACTGATGTTGATGCTGTAAAATATTTGACATTGAAATTAAAATGTAACAGCGAGCCATCTGATCAACTTTTTGCCACTTCTAATGGGTCTGGGTTTTCCTTTAGAAAACCCCCTCATCAGGTACCAGTAGACATATCTAAGTTAACACAAATTTATAATCCTTAGCAGTTAAGACAATATTTAAGTTCCATTTCCAGCCAACATAATTTGATCCCGTAAGTTTGTTTTCTTTGAATATTGAAGCCAGTAAGTTGAAAGCCATTTTAATTCTGAGAATCACATAATTAAAAATACCGTTAATTATGACGAGCAAAACTTTGAATTGATTTTAATTTGGTTCTCTCTACCATTTTAAAATTAATTTGTCAGCCGCCTAGATCCTTGTGAAATAGTATGTCTCGATGGAAGAACGCCTACTATCCATCGTTTGTCAAGATAGGCTAATTCATTTTAATTTTACTATCTAGGCAACCACCCTGCCAAGTAAAATTAAATACCTGACATAGTTTCAGTTCAGTATACAATAGCAATGACTCAGTAGAGAGAATACTATTATATACAGCTAAGTGTTAACCATCACCTAATCTCAAATCAATCGCTTTGCAATGAACCCTTTAAATGGAGAAGTGATCCACACTAACAATGATCCAGAGTTATCTCTAAAGGAGATTTGTACTGGCGATACCGTAATTAATTTGCTTGATGGGGAGAAAGGCCTTACTGCCAACACGTAGGGTTTAATTGTATTGCCAACAAAATGGTGATGGAGACTGCGAAATTTATCTGTGATTAAATTTTCTCTTCCACTTAGATTTTTAAAATATTTGTTAGGATATAAAAATTTGTTTAATTAAAATAAATTTATTAATTTTAAAAACCACACGATCTGAAAGAATCAAATATATTTCCGTACGCACGATTCCAAATATTTCGATTTGCCAAACCATCTTTTCGTGTTTAAATGCATAATAAATAAAATTTAATAAATGCACAGTTTTTCTTTCAGCTTCTCAGCTAAGATATTAATTAAAGGCATTTATTTATTTTATTTTTTGTTCTACATTTTTTTAAAAATAATAATTTATTTTGATTAAAATTTTTCCATTTAATTAATTTAAAAATAGAAATTAATTTTTATATTTTTTCAAGATATCCAATTTTATGAAAAATCATCTTAAACGTAATATTTTGTAAAAAAATAAAATATCTAAAGTTTTTCTATTTAATTAAAATTAATTAATTAAAAATTTTAATTTTATTTTTCATTACAAAATATTTTAATTAAAATCAAATTTTTGAATTAAGTAAATATCAAAATAAATAAAAAGACATACAATCATCCATGCAATTTATATATATATATATATATATATAAACACGATATGCATATATTTTAATTTTAGGATTTAAGTGAAACGCTGAACCGTTTTATTCTCCCAAGTAGATAAGCTGTAATAATCCCTGTTCATCTCTGATTTTGTGCCCTGATTACATCAGACTTCTCTGATACACTTTGATATATCAGTATATATCATCTCATTATTTTATATATTAGAATATTGATCAAAATAGCCTGGGAGAGAGAAAAAATCGCCGGCCACCACAAGCCGCCACCGGTGCTGCCTAGTCGCCATCTTCAGGTGGCTTTTATCGCTTCATTCGAGTTCCGTTTTTGACGATTTTTATACTTAAAAAAACTCTCGGAAAAAAAAAATTTTTGCCAAAAAATTTGCTAAAAAACAACCCGAAAAACTGTGGAAAAAATTGCCCAAACAGCCTGTGCTACCCAGCTAGCGCTACCGCCCACTTCAGTGCCCTGTTTGGGCTTTTACCGGTGCTTCTTTGGTGCCCGTTTTTTTTGAAATAATAACTCAAATATTCAGTCACACGTTACTTCAAAGAACACCTCGAAAACAATTCCGAAAAATCTCAAAAACACCCTCGAAGGGCCGCTGGTTGCCGCCACCGGACAGCCACTTTTTGCCGCATGTTTAGTGCACTGTTTGGCGCAATTTTTTATGATTTTTGCACAGTATTTTAAGGTATATTTGCTGCTATTTTATGTCTAAAAAATAACTAAAAATAATTCAAAAAATGGTCCAAAAAATCATCAAAATCGCCGCTGGCAAAGCTGCCGGAATCGGGCTATTTTTAATGATATTTTCTTCTATTTTTGACTTATTTTTGCTGTTATTTTTAATACATAAATACTGTAAAAAATTTACCAAAAAAATTGTAAAAAACCAATAAAAAACTTACCGCAATTCATGACTTGTTAAAATCTTGAAACCACCATCAGTGTCGCCTCCGTTCTTTATATTCTTGGATGTTCAACTTGTTCTTAAATAATTTAAACAAATATTTAAAAATATAAAACTAGCTATTACATCGATCCTATGTCTAAAAAGTTCACATTCGATCTATCACAGTCAACCCCCGTGATTAAAAAAATAATCATTCAAAACCATTCAATCAAAAATAAAATAAATGACGATTATAAAATTGTGATTAAAACACCTGTAAAACAAAGTTAGTAACAGTTTTAAAACTACCTGACCTCTATAACTGTAAATAAAAAATAAAACGACTCTGATACCAATTGTTGGAGGTAAAACTCCCAAGATAATTATTTTTGCAAACAATTTTCGGTAAAAAATTAACTAGATGGGCAAACGCCGAAACAGGCTCCAGATAAAACTTTTGTCGTCGAACGATCAAAATTAAAACTCGTACAACCACAGTTAATTTAGAAAAATACCTTTTTTAGGTAAAATCTTCAACTACGATGTTTGTTTCGAGTTGAAACTCCGGTTAGACCTTCTAGTTTATTCCCTTATACAATTCCCGAATATAGTGTGAGGTATAATCCTTCGAGAACTCGTACCGGTAGAACCTGGATAGCTTTTGTCTTGAAGACAAGTTACGAAACTAATTCAGCCTACTCGTATATTTATAGAGCTACAGCAGGGATATGTGGAGTAATTATGAGTAAGACTTTTAGTGGAACACAGACACCCATCAGCGATTTTTGCAATTAAGCAAATCTTATAGCGGTATCTGTAATTATAAAAATTTTGCAGCAGTTTTTGCAATTTTCACAAAATACTGAATTACAGTTCATACTACTAAAAAATTATAATTGCAGTTTAACCCATGATCTGAAGATCTTCTTGCATTGAGTTCCTATTATTAAATATTTATCATTTCTCTCCATATTAAGATTTTCAATACCTGCCAATTAAATTTAATTACTAATAATTTAATTTAATCGGTATATTAGAATTTCTTAATCTATTTTGCTTAACTTATTTGACCACCAGATAATCAAATCCAATAGCAGGATTTGGTTCGGTCAAAACTTATAAGCTTCCTTAAGGGGGTATCGTCAATTCCGATCAATCGAGACGTGGATTCCGTCAATAATTATTATTTACCATATAAATAATACTGCTATCCAATTTATTAGGAATATAGACTCATATAAGATTCCACCATCTAATGAATCAAAACAACAAATATTAAATATGCGCAAATCAATAATTATTTTTTGATTAATAGGATAAACACTATCCATAATAATCTTGGGTTGTGAATTAATTTATATAATTAGTATAAAATTAATTATTTTAAATATTCCGTTCAATATACACAAAGTGTACTTACACAGAGAGTCGGAATAATAGACAACGCTATTATCTGTTCCTAATAACTAACACATGCTTACTAAAATTCTGTATTACAGTCATACCGATGTTATGTCCATTTTCTATCTAAACTGTGAATATAAAACTTATATTTTAGAAGAACCTAAAATCTAATCTTCTGTGTGTAAGTTGTACTCTATACACCAAATTAAATACTGTACAGAAATTGGACATCCATGCATAACATTCAAATAAATGATATACATACATTGTTCATAAAGATTATCATAAAATGAAAAAATTAATTTTATTAAAAATAAAATTAAATCTTAAAAACACATGATTTTCAGTATACCAACCCTAATAGTACAGTCAACTAGGATGTAATCCCCTCTACTGATAAACAGTTCCTAAACTCTCCAAAGAGGTATTCGCCACCATGGTCGGATCATAGTGACTTGATACATTTACCCAAATGCTTCTTCGTTTCCACCTTGAATTCTTTAAATTTTCAAAGTATTTAGACTTACGGTGCATCAAATAACCATATCCATACCTAGAGTAGGCGTCAATGAAAGTGACGAAGTACTTAAAGCCTCCTCTAACTCGGATAGTCATAGATCCATACAAGTCAAAGTGAACCAATTCCAATGGTTCTTTAACTGTATAGCTTTTAGCAAAAAACGACCTCTTGATCAATTTACATTGCAAGCAGGATTCACAAACTGGAAGTACCTCTACTTCCAATGAACCTAAAAGTCCATCGTTAAATAGTTTATTTATTCTTTTTAGATTAATATGATCTAGGCGTAAGTGTTAAAGAAATGTTTGGTTCATTAAAGAAGGTTCATTTCTCTTTTCTTTATAAATTAGACGTGTTATTCAATTCAATTAGTTACAGTGTAGGAGAGATAGGAGATATAACATACAGATCATCCACCAATATACGAAAACAAATAAAATATTTATTTTTCTTAATAACTTCAGAGTCATTAAAACAAATTGAATATTTATTCTTAACCAAATTAGAAACTGAAATTAAATTCCTTCTAATAAAAAGTACATAAGAACAATCTTTTAAAAATAAAATCCTATCTCTACTAAAAGAAAGAGTCACATCTTCCGCTGTAACTGCTGTCACCCTGGTATTATTGCCCATGTGTAGGCAAATCTCTCCATCACTGAGTTGCCTGATTTTCTAGAATCTTTGCAAAGAATTGCAGACATGATTAATGGCTCCTGTATTTACACACCACGTACTAGTAGATAAAACCGCTAAATATATTTCAACAACCAGTGAACAGAAATTACCTTGTTTGTTGAGAAAAAGTGAACACTACTTTTTCCAATGCCTTGCCTAATTATAGTTATAACACTTACCTTTAGCTTTTTCATACTAGCTTTAAGCCCATTAGCTGCTTTTGGACCTGTGCCTCCATGTTTTTGAACTTTTTTTTCTTCTTGCATTTCGACTTAGAGAAAGAATCTTTTTCAGCAACAAACACATTACTTGGCATCTTAAGAACATCATCGGCTGCTTGAAGTTCTTTAAGTAGTTATGCTAGGAAAAAAGTGAGTTTGTTCAGTATATAGTTCAAACAGAACTACTTAAAGCAATCAGGTAGTGGCTGGAGTATGATATCAATCTAGGCTTTTTCGTCAATCTCAGCTTCTAAGATCCCTAGTTCATTCAGAAGATTGATTATCTTCAAAACATGATCCCTAATTGGAATGCCTTCAGTTATGTTTGTGTTCATTAAAGATTTCATACCTAGCGGCACGATTTTGATTCCCAAATATTTTTTTGAGGTTCATAATCATGTCATAGGCACTAGACATATACTAATGTTGATATTGCAGTACATTTGACATAGAAGCAATGTAACAGTGAGCCATCTAGTCAGCTTTCTACCACTTCTAATATGCCATAATTTTCTATTCAGTCTCCCCCTCATCAGGTACTAGTGGACAAATCTCAGTCAACACAAACTTATAGAACTCGGCAAGTAAAAAAAATATCTAAATTTCTTTTTCAGTCAACATAATTTGGTCCTGTAAGTTTATTTTCTTATAATATAGATGCGAGAGGATTGAAAGTCATTTTATCATAAGAATTACAAAATTAAAAAAAATGAATTAAGATGAGCAAAAAATATTGAATTTTTATTTTAAATTAGTTCCCTCTACCATTTAAAAAAAATCGCCAGCAGTTTGGAACCCTGTGAATAGCATGCCTTGATGAAAATGACGTCTATCATTCATCATTTGTTCAGACAGGTCAATTTTTATTAATTTTATCATCTAAGTAACAGACAATGTCAAACAAAATTAATTAGCTGACGTCGTTTTGATCTTATAAATAATAGCAGTGGCTCAGATAGAGAGAATACTATTATTTATAACTAAGTGTTAACTATCACTTAATTGCAAATCAATCGCTTCGCAATAAATCTTTCAGATGGAAAAGTGATTCATACTAGCGATTATCTAGAATTATCTCAAAAGAAATTTGTACTAGTGATTCCGTAATTAATTTTGTCGAATAGGGAGGAAGGCTTAAATGCAAACACGTAAAATTAATTACATCACCTACGAACTAGTAATGGAGACCGCGAGATTTATTTGTGAATAAATTTTCTTTCCCACTTAGGTTTTAAAAATATTTTTTAGAGTTATAAAAAAAGTTTAATTAAAAAAATTTATTAATTTTGAAAAAATACACGTTTTTAAAAGATTTTGACTTTTCACACCATCTTTTCGTGTTTAATATGTAGCAAATAAAATATCCTAAATTCTAATTATTTTCAAAAAAATTTAAATAAAAAATAAGAATTTAATTTTATTATCTAGTTACACATTTTTTTCAAAAAAATAATTTATTGAAATTAATTTTTTTTTTAATTAATTCAAAATTTGAAATTAATTTTCACGTTAATTTAAGATATTCGATTTAATAAAAAATTATTTTTAAACATGTTATTTTGTAACAAATAAAATATCAAAATTTTCTTTTAAAAAAATTAATTTAACTAAAGAAAATTTTATTTTATTTTTTGTTGCAAAAAAATTAAAAACAAATTAACCGAATTAATTGAAAAAATGAATAGGAATAATAAACCGAATATATATCATTCTGGCAGTTAATATATAAAAAAATAAAAGCAATATATATATATATATATATATTCTGGTTTTATGGCTAAACAATAATTCTTTTTGTTTAAGAGTTTCTATTCACGAAAAGTTCTTTCATGTAGTCAACAGAACTTTGGGAAGACTCAACCACACTATAAGCTGAAGCTGACTGAAACTAAAACTGAATCACCACCGAGTCTGCACCGCGCTGCTGCCCGCCGTCGATGTGCGTCGCCCCTAGCTTTGCGCAGCTTTACTTTTTGGGAATTTTCTTGTTTTTGATTAATGGGTCTAAACCACGTCTTGATTCACTTTTCAATCATTATGGAATTCCAAGGCCAGTGGAGATAAGGCTTCGTTTGATTTAGCCATGTAATTTGAGTTCGGCCCGGCCCGGCTGTGGACAGGGCGGGCCAAGCCAAATCTTCGAACCGGGCAGGGTCAGGCTTTTTTCTCCGGGGGTCGGCCCAGACCCTAGGGGTAAAGGGCTCAGGTTTGGGCTACGGACTCGGGCCTCAGGTTCGGGTCTTTGGGCGGGCTTAACTGGACTTGAGTTTTTTTTATTTTATTTTATAATACAATAGTAGTTTAAAATTAAGTTAAATTAAAAATTATAAACTTAAAGTTTATTACATTATATAAATTTATAATTAATAATTTATTAATTTATATATTATAAATTAATAAGTTTATAGTTTATTTGTGTATTTATTTTTAAAT
>JAULJZ010082641.1:0-12603 GCA_032270985.1 Heliamphora pulchella
GGCTGTCAAAAGAAAAACAAGACTCAGAGCAGAATAAAGACAGAAAAATACAAAAAAATTGAAAAAGAACACACAAGCTACTCACGACGGCTACTGGTATAAAAGCAACACTGGCTGCCCGCATCGAGGCATTCATCCGCCGGACCAGCACCCTCAAACCAGTAATCATCAGCATTGCCCGGTCTAACCAAGTCTGATCGACCTGTGTAAGAAAACAGTTCAGAAAAGACTAGACAGATAAAATAAGTGATGACCTTTCTAAACTCCATTTCTCTCTCTTGGGGTGGTAGGGTTAATATTCATCTTTAAATTCTGCAATTTAATTTATATTCGATGTAATGTAGTTTGTAGTTTGTTGTCAATTTTATTTGTAGGCTATTTCATTTTTATTTCGTTTTAATTCTTTGTTATATTCAACTAATTCATTAAAATAGTGCTAATATCTCTAACAATTACAACTCGACAATGCTGCTAATTGTTGTAATCAAAGCACTTATATGAAAATTGTTGCAATTGTCAATACTGTACCTATTTAATTGTTAATTTTCTCTTAATGTTAATTTAGTACTTTTATTTTTTTAAATTTAATGTTCTAGTATTAATTGCATTCATTTCCTTTTTATTAGTCTAATTTTCGTTTATTAGTATTTTATTTTCTTCTCTTGTACCATTAACTGAATGCTCCATCTTAATTCTTAGCTTTCATTTAGTAGTAATATAATACTTTTTATCATTTATTTTCTTCTTTCTTTTTCTTATAATATAGTTTTATTTTCTTTTTCATGTCTTATTTCTTCTAGCTTAATGTAATGCATTAGTCACTTCTTTTGTTTTTTATTATTTCTTTCTTGTAACATTAGTTTAATACTCTATTTTATTTCTAGCTTAATATTTCTTTTCTAGTTTTCATTTTCTTTTCTTTAATTGTAGTGTAATTTTCTAGCATCTTATTTCTTTTTCTTTTCCTATCTTGCGATGTAGCTTCAATTTCTTTTCTTCTTTTTAAGTCCTATTTTCTTTTCATTAATATTAATGTTCCATTCTATTTTCTTCTCTTTCTAGCATTTTGTTTTCGACATTTTCTTTTCTTTTAAAGTTAATGTAGTTTCTTTTGCTAACATTTCATTCTCTTTTTCTTCTATTTTATCACTAGTTTTAAATTCTCTTATAATGTCCTATTTTTTTTCTTTTAAAATTTTATTTTCTTTTCGTAATATTTTATTTCATTTTATCCTTTCTTTTCTTTATTAAACCTAAAAACTATAAAAAAGTCCTTTAAGTTAGTTTTCACCTTTAAATGTAATTTTCTTAAAATGAGGATGGCTAGGTGAGTAGTTCCGTTTTCTTTTGATAATTTAAATGAACATTTTCTAATCTTTCCATTATAGCATATTTTGCTTTTATAAATTTTTCTTTATTTTCTTTTTTCTTAAACCTTTAAATTCTCTTTTTCATGTAGCTCTTATTTTATTTGATAATAAGCTATCTTTTAATTTTTGTGCATATTTTTACATTTAGTTTTTTTTCTTTAATGCTAATTCGGTTCATTTTTGTAATATGCATATTTTGATCCTTTTTTTTAGAATGCATGTTTAGAATAGCTTAGTTTGTTTTGTTAATAATTCATGTTTAGGTGATTCTAGCATTTTCTACTATATTTTTATTCTTTCATGCAAATCATGTTAGATAGTTCATTTTTATGAAATTGCATGCGGGTGTGCTGTATGTATCTTTTTAGTTAGAAATTGCATGCCATAGGATTTAGAATTTTTCTTTTGACATTTATTTATTTTGGAGTGTTATGTACATATTTTATGTATTTTCTATACTTGATTTTGAATGTTCTCTCTTTGCCGTCATTTTCTTTATTTGCATGCATTTAAGAAATTCTATTAAAGAGGCAATGATGATTAGTAGAGGCCAACCTTACGGTTGGGCGAATGGGGTGCCTAACACCTTCCCCGATTTGTACCTTAGCCCCCGACCCCTTTTCTCTGGTTTACGTTTTAAAAGATCAGTAGCTATTTTGTTTTCTTAGTTTTTCTCAAAAACTAAGTGGCGACTCTATTTTGAATAAAAAGAGATTTTCAAAATTTGATTTTCATGGTGTTAAAATATTTTTGTAAACATCTTTGAATTCTCCTATTTTCGACCCCTAAATCCCATCACTACACCCATCCAGTTTTTATTTTTTCAAAATATCGTCTACAAATGAATGATCATGCTAGTTTCCCTCCAACAATTGGTACTAGAGCCGTTGTGATTATGTTTATGATTAATCGAGGGGTCGGGTAGATTTAGAACTGTGCTAACTTTGTTTTGCTGACGTTCTAATCCCGATTTTATGGTCATTATTTTATTCATGTTTGATTGAATGATTGAATGATGATTATAATTTATTTTTTAATCACGAGGGTTGATCGTGATAGTTTAAGCTTTTTTAGTTAAATGTGAGCCTTCGGGATATAAGTTTTCGATACAAAAACTTTTATTTAATTTTAAATATTATTTAAAATATTTAAGAATATGGTTGAATATCTAAGAATATGAAGAACAGATGGCGGTATAACTGGCGGCACCGGCAGTGGTTTCAGGTGGTTTAGGCCACGGATCGCGGCGATTTTTGCACAGTTTTAAAATATGTTTATTCGGTAAGTTTTCTATGAATTCTGTGTAGTAAAATAGTAACAAAAATAGGTCTAAAATTGTAGCAAAAATAGCGACAAAAATAACCCACGGGCGGCGACTTTGGTCGACAGCTCGTGGCCCATTTTTGGCATTGTTTTGCGAATTTTTCGGGATGAGTTTTGCAAAGTTTTTTAGGCACAAAATAGCAATAGAATAGGATAGAAAAATATTTCAAAAAAATGAAAAAAACCTAAACCAAAAATAGTTGAAAACCTAAACCAAAAATAGTCGGCTGTCTGGGTTGTTTTGAGACTCCATTTCGAGACTTTTTGGGATTTTTATCGAGGCATTCTTTGAGGCATCATATTACTGAATATCAGTGCTAAAATCAGTGAAAAATGGGAGTCTAAACAACCACGAAACAAGCTGAAACAAGCGGCACAACAGCAGCGGCGATGGGCGGTGCGGCTTAGTGACTTCTCGGGCTTTTGATGGCTATTTTCGGGCTGTTTTCAAATTAGATTTTTTTACAGAAATATAGTATATTTCATTAGCTGCGTTTTAAAAAAAAGGGAACGAAAACGGAGTTTGTTGAGGCCAGAACGGCCTCGAAAAGTTGGTGGTGCAGTGCTATTGTGGGGCAACAGCATTTTTTGTGTTTTGGCGGCCATTGAAGCCTGTTTTCTGGGCTATTTTCGACTAGTTTTTTTTGACAAAAAATAGTATGTTTTGTTAGCTACGTTTCAAAAAAATAGAGATGAAATCAGAGCTGGGATGAGGCCGAAACAACCTCGGGAATTTGGCAGCACAGGTTCGCAGCGGGCTGATGGTTTGGCCGGCAGTAGTAGCTGATGGTTCGAAGCCTTGGAAGCTATTTTTTTTTATGATAACTGATATGAGATGTGTTGTATATCTATAACACTGATTATTGAAGAATCCTGGTAGGATTCAGATACCGATAAGCAGCTTTCTATAAGGATTGAAAGGCTGGAAGTTTAACTATTTGCATGAAACTGAAATTTTTTAGAATTTTATTTTGATTGTAAAATTGGGATATATATATATATATCTTGTATTTATATTCTTTTAAACTGCGTGAAAGATGTATATCTGTTTTATATATTCCTATTAATTTAATTAGTTCAAAAAATTCGATTTTAATTAAAATTTTATGAAAGAAAAAAAAATTAGTTTTTTTTAATTAAAAGTTTTTAATTAAATGAAAAAATTTTAGATATTTTATTTATTTTTACAAAATAACACGTTTAAAATGATTTTTTTTATTAAATCGGATATCGTGGAAAAACGTAAAAATTAATTTTGAATTTTGAGTTAATTAAATAAAAAATATTTAATCTTAATAAATTATTATTTTTTTAAAAATGTGTGATGTAAAATTAAAATAATTGAATTCCTTTAATTACTACCTTAACTAAAAAGTTAAAGGAAAAACTGTGCATTCATCGAATATTTTATTTGTTACGCATTTAAACACGAAAACATAGTTTGACAAATCAGAATTTTTAGAATCGCATATACAGAAAGATATTTTGAATTCTTTCAGATCGTATGGTTTTCAAAATTAATAAATTTATTTTAATTAAACAAATTTTTATAACCCTCAAATTGTTTTTAAAAAAAATCTAAGTAGGAGATAAAATTTATTCACAGATAAATCTCGCAGTCTTCATTACCAGTTTGTAAGCGATGTAACTAATTTTGCGTGTTGGCAGTATGACCTTCCTTTCAATCGGAGAGATTAATTCCGGTATCGTCAGTACGAACCTCCTTCAAGGATAATTCTAAATAATTGTTAGTGTGAATCACTTTTCTATTTGAAAGGTTCATTGCGAAACGATTGTTTTAGAATTAGGTAGTGGTTAATAGTTAACTATATATAATAGTATTCTCTCCATCTAAGTCACTGCTATTATCTACTGGACCGAAACTATGTCAGCTATATAATTTTACTTGGCAGGGTCAGTTGCCTAAATAGTAAAATTAATAGGAGTTGACTTGTATGGACAAACGATAGATAGTAAACGTCCTCCCATCGAGGCATGCTATTCATAGAGTATCAGGCTGCTGGCGATTTTTTTTAATGGTAGAGGGAACCAAATTAAAATAAGTTTAAAATTTTGCTCGTCATAATCAACGGTTATTTTTAATTATGTAATTCTCTGAATTAAAATGGCTTTAAATCTACTCGCATCAATACTCAAAGAAAACAAACTAACGGGTTCGAATTTTGTTGACTGAAAAAGTAACATGGATATAGCTTTAACTACCAAGGGTATTCCTTCAATGCGAAAAAATGTGTTTATTTCTGAAAAGGGTTCTTCCTGTGGGCCGAAAGGTATGAAGAAGAAAAATATTCATAAATAGGGTGGCACAATTTTCAAGGTAATTAGTGGGTCATGGGCTGATGTGAAAAAATCAAAAGGTAGATGTTTTCACTACAACTAGACACGGCACTGAAAAAAGCAATGTCCAGTTTATCTCATCAAGCTGAACAAACAGAATAATTATTTTTCACTAGTTGTGAAAACATATTTAGCGGTGTTGTCTACCGGTACTTGGTATGTAGATACGAGAGTCACTAATCATGTCTGCAATTCATTGTAGTGGTTCTAGAAACCCGACAACTTAGTGATGGAGAGATTTACATGCATATAGGTAATAGTACAAATGTGACAACAGTTGAAGTGGGAAATATTACTTTCAGTTTTAGTAGAAATTGGGTTTTAATATTAAGGAATTGTCTTTATGTATCTTACATTAGAAGGAACTTAGTTTCTATTTCTAGATTGGTTAAAGATGGATATTTGGTTTGTTTTAGTAACTCTGTGGTTATTAAGGACAATAAACGGGTTATCTGTTCTGGTACATTCGTAGATGATCATTATGTTATTGAAGGGGGTGGGCCGAGGCCCACATTCGAAGGATCATAGAGCCCATACCTGTCGAGTTTCATGAAGGTTTGAGAAGGAGACCCAGTAGGGGTAAAAAGGGCGGTCTAGGGTTCGAATCTAATGGCCCACCACTAAGCCCAAAAGGAGAGGGCTAGAGAATAAGCTCGGCCCATATGAGATGGGCCAGGGCCGAGCTCGTTGGGGACCGACAACCAGACACAAGCTATGGCATTGCCAACGCATTTAATGCGACGTGATTAAGAAGTAAAGCATTTAATGCGACTTGACCGTGATGAGGTCGCATTAAATGCGGTTGGGTCTGACGTTTCCCCATCAAGTGCACTGTTGGCCTCAGGGAAAGCATTTAATGCCAAGACCTCAGACCAGAGGATGGGCCGAGGTGGGGAATTAATGGTGATGGGACTGTGGTTAGGTTTCAACGCCGCTAACCCAGCATGAGAAGTCGTTTTGCAGGGCTATGTGTCAGGAGGATTGTAGGGATACGTGTCAGGAGGATTACAGGGCTGCATATCAGTAGGAATAATCACGAAATTAGGAGAGAGGGAGAGAGAGGGAGAGAGAGAGAGAGAGAGAGAGAGCACTACACTATAAAAAGGGAGGACTCAAATACAGAAGGTGAGACGGAGAATTCGGGGGAAAAGAGCTATGTTTGTTCTTTTCTTTATTTTTTTGATAAAAAGCTCCAGAAATAAAACCCTCGTTTTGATTTAGCCATCGAAGTGGCTACCGGCAGACTACTGCCGGTTAGCTCACGTTGGTTGATTTACGCAGGTGCAAGTCTATTGGTGGAACCGATCGGGTCGGGTTCAACCCAATAAATAAATATAATCTATGGGGCATCCTCGTACATTTGGCGCCGTCTGTGGGGAGCCAGCTAAAAACAGATCGCAAAACCTCAAATGGCGACACCTTTGAAGGTGGCCACTGTTCTCGATGAACATTTTTTGCCAGGTTCTATAGAAGGGCACAGAGCGCAGAAAAGGGAGAAGAGGCCAGCTACCGAAACAGCGAGGACCCTAGGGTCTGACCTCGCTAAGGAATCAGCGCTCCACGTGATAGGGCAAGAGACCCTGAGACTCTGTTCTTCCTTGAGGGATTAGGAGCAGGACTCGCAAGCCCAGGTGGGAAGTTCGAACATTGGAGGACCAGAGTCTCATAGGGCCAAGGGCAGAAAGGGGGAGGATGAGGTCAACCCGGAGCTGGGGTAGATCCTAAGGGAGTTCACCAAGCAGGAAGATTCGGGTATAGAAGGAAGCAGTTATGCTCTGAAAAAATCCAAACAGAATAGAGATCCTCCGAGAAGGGGCGGGGAATCAATGTCAGCATACTGTGCGACCACTGAGCCTAGTGACGAGTGGGGAGGGGCGATCACTACTTCGTTCGCCGAACACATAGGCAGGGCCGAGCCCCCAAAAAGTTTCTCCGTGCCAAGGTTCAAGACATACGACGGACGCTTATACCCGAATACGCACATAAGCCACTACAGATAGATGATGACGTTGTGGAGCGGTAATGACGCTCTCATGTGCAAAGTTTTTCCATCTAGCTTGGGCGAGGTTGGGCTGAGATGGTTTGATCATTTGATGCCCCGGGCGATAACAGGCTGGACAGACCTATCAAAAAGGTTTGTGGCTCGCTTTGTCACCAACACGAAGATCCCAAAAGTGATCGATTCGCTCATGGCATTATGGAGGGGGAGGAAGGAGTCGTTATGAGACTGCACTAGAAAGTGCTGGGAAGTGTACAACGATATTGAAAATTGTAATGAAGAGTTAGCCGTGGCCTCTTTGAAGCATGGGCTTCAGCCCGGAGGAAAGTTAAGAGCTTTGCTCACCAAAAAGCCACCACAAGATATATCGACGTCGATGGGCCGAGTGGAGTAGTATATAAGGGTGGAAGAAGACGTGGGATGTCATGCCTCAAAACCTGGGTCACGTAAAAAGCCCATGGAACAACCATTTTGGAATACTACGATCCACCAAAACCGCCCGAACTCAAACAGGTTAAAGATCGAGACGACAACGAGATTTTATTGGTAAAACCATTAACAAAATATGCCAGTTTGTATAAAAAAGGTATAGACCCAAGCCTTTCCTGCCAAAACCTCCTTTCAAAACAAAATCAACATTTGGTCACAACGGCTGTCCGCTCGAGCGCTCAGAGGCCCGCCGAGCAGTGAGATGCCCATGTGTTTTTCCAGTCAGAAACTAGAAAATCTTCTCAAGTCTAAAAAATGCACCTAAAAACATGGTCTCAGAACAGGGTTTTAAATAAACAAATTTTAGGAAATTAAAACCGTAATTTGATAAAGAAACCACTTTTCAACTTTGAAAAAGAAGCTTTAAAGGCATAAATCCCATCTAAAACAACAACTACCATCAACCCAAGGGTTTTTGCACAAAACAAACATTTCATATATGCATAATGTAATCGCCTCAAGGCTTACAAAACATACTTCCAGGAACAAGAAATATATGTAGCAGTACATGATTTCCATAGCTAAATAGAAAACTTAAATAAAAGTCTTCCACCTCCAGGGATCCACTAGATCAACGCTCATGATCAAAGGCACCTGCAAAACGTTTTCAAATCCCACAACGTGACCCGAAACCTAATAGAAATAGACTATAATACCGTAAAGCAGGATATGCAATCACATAGCATAAACTCAAAACAGTTTTCCATCCTTAAAACCACGCATTTCATACAATGCAAATAACGTCAACAATTAAAGAAAATAGTGACAAAATGTTATTTTCCACTCGGTTCACACAACCGACAAAGATCCCTATGTACCGACTCTGTCACACCCGGGACAAAGGTAACAACTATAGATTTTTGCCTATTACCCTAGACCCAAGCCATACTAAGACCCGCTAGGTAATGACAAGTTCTATACGGAGTCACGACAACGCACGCCTCCTATTAGGGCAACCACTTCATTTATAGGGATTAACCCAAAAGAGCGAAGCACCTACTTGTCCAAAATTTTTAAACTTTCATCGAGGAGCAATGGCGGCCCAAATACACACGCACAGTCATGACACACCAATCGAATCGTTAAAAATAAACACGTAGCTCGACTACGAAAACGTTTAAAACCATACATTAATCATGTACAAAACATCCAATGGCCATCCGCCACGTGATCCACTCAACCATGGAGACTAACCAACATTTTCAAAATATTTCCACTGTTTCTACCAAAATGTTTAAAATCACGACTCAACTCCGAGGGTTAGCCCAAAACTTACAAAAGTTAGGTTTTCATAACTTTACATAAATTCCTCCGTTTTGGAAAACCAACTTTCAGAAAACCACGAACATCCACACGTCCACCAACATGTAATAAACCATAAGAAAACATAAAATATGCTTTTACTCAAACATACATGATTTATACACAAAAATCTAACATTTATTCCATTTTCAAAGGTAAAAAATCATATAATCGCATGTAGCACCCCTTAATAGTAAGATAATTTAGGATCTTACTTCGACGAGTCAAAAACTCAAAGCTTTGAACCTCGACAAAAAACGAATGTCGTCGAAACGAGATTTTGTCCGGATAGATGCGAAGCCCTCGGCAAGGATAACAAGGATCTGCTATCTAATTGCTAAAAACTAAGCTCGGGCCCACCAAAAAGCTAGAGAGAAGGTAGAGGTTTGTGTAGAGAGAGAAAGAAGAAGCTTGTAGAACAAGCTTCGGCCCAAAAATCATGACATGAGCTGTCTTTATAGATTTTTGCGCCAGCTTGTCACTGCTCGATCGGACAGGGGACTGCTTGAGCGCTCCCTATCGACATATCTCTTTGCCAGAAGCCCGCTCGAGCGGACAGACCACCGCTCGAGCGGTCATCGCTGGGTGAAAAATCGAACAAAGAAACAAACCCAAACCCCCGCATGCATAACACAAATATATAAACACGATGTTCTATACAATGATTAAAGCGATAACTAACACGTCAAATATACATGTGAAAAGAAAAGGAACTGAGTCTCATAACTCTCCTCCATAAGAAATTTTGCCCTCGAAATTTGCTACAAGGTCACGAAGCAAACAACTTCGGATATCTAGCATGAACTCCAGACTCTAGCTCCCACGTCGCTTCCTCAACTCCGTGATAGAGCCAATAACCTTGACATAAGCAATGGTTCTCTCTCACAACACTTGCTCCTTCCTGTCTACAATCTTCATAGGTCGTTCCTCATATGTAACATCCTCATCCACTTGTAACTCAATCCAATCCAACACATGTGACGGATTGGGCTCATACTTTCAAAGCATGGAAACATGAAACACGTTATGCACGGTTGCCAACTGAGGTGGTAAAGTCAGATGATATGCCACCTCCCTAATCCTTTCAAGGATCTCAAACGACCCAATAAAATGTGGTGCTAGCTTCCCGCTACGGCCAAACCTCATCAAATCTCTATGTGGCGAGGCTTTCAAAAACACGTGGTCCTCCACCCCAAACTGCAAAGGCCTTCTTCTCTGATTAGCATAGTTCTTCTAATGACTCTGAGCCGTCACTAAACATTGGAAAATCACGGCGATCTTCTCCATCGTCACTCACACCAAGTCGGGTCCCAAAACTGTGGTTTCTCCTACATCCGTTCAACACACCAGCGACCTACATGACCTGCCATACAAAGCCCCAAAAGGTGCCATCCTAATACTGGACTGATAACTGCTATTATACACAAACTCTACCAAAGGACCCCAAAATTTGAGCACACAAGCTCTCAACATATACTCTAAGATCTGTATGGTCCGCTTGGATTGACCGTCCGTCTGCGGTTGAAAAGCAGTGCTAAACGTCAAGGGTGTCCCCAAAATCACCTGAAGACTCTGCCAAAAGCACGATGTAAAGTACAGGTCTCGATCGAAAACAATAGATACATGTACTCCATGTAACCGAACGATCTCACTGACATACAGTCTACTCAGCTTATCCACAGAATCCTTTACGCGAATTGAAAAAAAAATGTACAGACTTCGTTAGCCTATCGGCCACAACCCAGACAACATCATGTCCCTTAGGCAGTCTCGAGAATCTTGATACAAAGTCCATCGTGATGTTCTCCCACTTCCATTCTGATACTGGCAACGACTGTAACAACCCTGTTAGCCTATGATGTTCCGCTTTTACTTGCTAACAAGTAAGGCACCAAGAATCAAACTGAACCATAGCTCTCTTCATTCCCTTCCACTAAAACTGATAGCGCAAATCATGATACATCTTAGTGCTTCCCGGGTGCATTGCAAGATGAGAATGGTGAAAATCATATAGTACCTCGGCACAACACGACTTTGGTACCAACAATCTCCCTGCCAATCTCAAACTCTAATCCGGACTCACAACCCATCCCGTGGTGTCCTTCCCCGAGACATAGATCAAATTCACTAACCTCTCCAAGCATGTCCCACTCTCGTAAGGCAATGGAAGCTGACGAACCGTGAGATCTCCTGCTAAGAGGGTCGGCCACAAAATTGACCTTCCCCGAATGGTACTAAAGGTTAAAATCATAATTTTCCATAAACTTCGTCCACCGTCGTTGGCGTAGATTCATGTCCTTCTGTGAAAATAAGTATTTTAAACTCTTGTGATCGGAGAAAACCTTAAAATGCTCACCAAAAAGATAGTGCCGCCATGCCTTCAGGGCAAAGACCATGGCTGCCAACTCTGAATCATGTGTCGGATAATTCTTCTCATGAGTCTTCAACTGTCGAGATTCGTAAGCCACAACCTTACCTTCATGAATCAGAACACAACCCAGACGATCATATGAATCAGAACCTCGTTCTGGAATAACTAACACTGGTGCACTAGTCAATCTCTTCTTTAACTCTTGAAATGCCAACTCACAGGACTCGCTCCAAACGAACTTGATTCCCTTTCGTATAAGACGCGTCATCGGCGCGGCAAGTCTAAAAAAATCTTTCACGAATCGCTAATAGTAGCTGCCAGACCCAAAAAGCTGTGGATCTCAAATACATTTGTCGGTCGTTCCCAATCCATCACTGCGTTAGTCTTCGAAGATTCCATTGATACCCTATCCCTTGTTACTACATGTCCAAGAAACCTCACCTCAGATATTCAAAATTCGCACTTCTCAAATTTCGCATACAGACGTTGCTCTCTCAAAAGCTGTAGAGCAATACGTAGGTGTTCCTCAAGCGTCTCCCTCGTGGATGAGTAAATAAGAATATCATCCACGAACACAATCACAAAAATGTCCAGATACTGATGAAATATATAGTTCATGAAACCCATGAATCTCGCCGAAGCGTTCGTCAAACCGAACAGCATAACCAAAAATTCATAGTGACCATAATGAGTCCGAAAGGCGGTATTCGCTATGTCCTCGTCCCTAATTCTCAACTGATGGTACCCTGATCTCAAATCAATATTTGAAAGCAACTCGAACCCTTCAGTTGATCAAACAAGTCATCAATCCTCGGCATAGGATACTTGTTTTTCATCGTTACTTGATTCAACTTCCAGTAGTCAATACACAACCTCAAGGATCCATCTTTCTTTTTAGCAAATAAAGCTAGAGCTCCCCACTGCTGTAGACACCCCTATTTGACCCCGCTTAATCTTAGGCAAATTCGATGATGAAAATAAGTGAAATAGTGCCTCAGTTCGATGCTCGGGAAGTGATCTAAGCTTAGTATTTGAACCTGAAACCTTCAAGCCAATGAAATTTTGTCGAACCATTGAAACTTACTGCCCAAGTAAGGCGACCGCCAACTTGCATTGTAGCGCCCGTCGTAGAACTTTGTGGAAACCCTAGTCAAAAGTGACGACCGCCACCTTGCATCATGGCGACTTCCAGCTTCCATTGTGGCACCGCCATAGAACTTTGAGGAACCTTCCAAAAACATGGTGACCGCCAGCCTTGAATGTTGTGATCGCCAACTCCAAATGGCCTGACGTGTTCTAAAACGTGGTAACATTTCATTGGTTGAAGAATTCTATAAATACTGTACCCCAGCGTACGTTTTCAGTACGAATTTTGAGTGAGAGAGACTCTG
>JAULJZ010082652.1:0-12603 GCA_032270985.1 Heliamphora pulchella
TCAACTTGAGGGGGAGTGTTAAGTTAAGGGTATTATTGTACTTTTAGTATTTTCTTGATCTTATTATAAATAACAAGAAATAGGGTGTAAACCCTAAATTTTGTACTCTCATTCATTGTTCTTCTCATTCTCTCTCTTTCTCCTTTTCTCTCCCACTCTTTTCAAAAATTCTAACAGATATCACAAAATACGATAAACAACATTAAGATGTGCACTACGGGGGCCATGCATGAACTGACTAGCAACCCCATAACATATGCAATATCAGGTCTAGTATGAGATAGATATATTAGTCTTCCCATAAGCCTCTGAAATCTATCATTGTTGATTGGTTCTCCATCACCACTACTAAGCATGGTTTCAAAAATCGGCCGTTACCGTTACGTAACACCATTACGTAACGGTTTCGGCAGTCACCGAGCCCCGATACGGCCGCTATAGTGGTGCTACTGAATTTCACAGCCGTAACGACCGTTACGGTTGCTGTAACGGTGGTTTCGGTTGTGTAATAATGGTTTCGGCGCGTAACGGGCCGTTACGGCCATTACGCTGTGTAGAAACGGAGCTTGCAACTGTAAGCCTGTGATGGGTCCCGATCTTTGGTTTTTGTCCATTCTTTCCCCCTTTTATGTCTATACAACTTAGAAAGACGCCAAGCAACAAATCTACTCAATTTTTACTCAAATCTACTCCATTTTTGGCGATTTTTTTTATTTTTGGAATCTTAAGTTCTCGGCTTCTCGCCTCTCGCCGACAGTGCCGTCTTGCTTTGATCCTTATCTGATTTTGCATTTTTTTTATCCAGAAGGTATGTTAATTGATTGATGATAAATTTTTTTGTACGTTTTGGAGTTTCGGCGAAATCGGCGCCGTCGAGACTCGGGAGTGGTTCAGTTTGGGGTTGGGCGCTGCAGCAAAGAAGATGAGAATTTTAAGTTTTTTTTAATTATTTTCTTTATTTAGCAATTTCGGCTGAAAGATGAGAATTTTAAGTTTTTTTTTTTATTATTTTCTTTATTCGGCAATTTCGGCTGGGGCGCTGGGTATGAAACTATGGAGTAAATTTTATTTTTAATTATTTTTGTTATTCTCATTTTATGTTTTAAAATTTTCTTTATTTTTTAAAAAATTAATAATAATATACAGATCTATTCATCTATTGCATATTTTTTTAAATTAATGTTGTACTTTTTTATTATTTAAAAATATGTTTTTAGTTAATCTCAATCTGTTAATTGTTGAAATCTGGACCATTGGTGATTCTGGTGCTCTTGGTAGTGTTAAATTTTTTTTTTCATTATTTTTTTATCTTTATTCTTTGAAAATTAAAATTACAATTTACAGGCTTACAGATCTAATGATTTATTACTTGAAAACATTCAATACTTGTTTAAAATATATATATATATATATAAGGTAAATTACAGTGACCTCCCCTGAGATTTAATAAAATATCAACCACCACCCCTGTGATTTCTGAAATATCATTAACCTCCCCTCTGGTTTAGGTTTTGCATCAAATTAGTGCAACCATTAAATTTTTGCTCAGCTGTGCCTTGTTTAGCGTGTTTTTTGAATAAATATTTATGATCCAATCCGTTCATTATGTAGAACTCGTCGAGTTTGTTTAGTATATAAAAATTCAGATTCATCCGATATCTATAATTTAGTGATTGAATAAGATCTCCTAATAAATAAATAAATAAAAATTATAAGTTAAAAAAATATTGTTAAACAAATATTACTCAATCATTTAGCTACAGGTATCAGATGAATTTAAATTTTTACATATTAAAAAAACTCGACGAGTTCTACATAATGAACGGATTGGATCATAAATATTTATTCAAAAAACACGCCAAACAAGACACAGCTGAGCAAAAATTTAATGGTTGTACTAATTTGATGCAAAACCTAAACCAGATGGGAGGTTAATAACATTTCAGAAACCACAGTGGTGGTGGTTGATATTTTACTAAATCTCATGGGAGATCACTGTAATTTACCCATATGTATATATATTGATCTTCATCATATATATATATATACATATATATATATATATATAGACATAAATTATATAATATTTTTTTTTTAAAAAAATACCTGTTTAACAATTAAAATTCATACAAACTAATTTTAAAATATGAAAATATGTAATATTTGAGAACTATGAAAAAAGTAGGTTTAAAATGTAAATTTAAGATGCTTTTAAAAATATTTAAAATATTTGTTTAGAATCCTTACTAATTCTTCAAAATATTTAAATTTAAATTTGTTGTATTAATGTTTGTATTTGTTAACAACTTAAAATATTTGAATTAGTTTATTACTTTATTTATTTGTATACAAATTAATTAGTCATTTTAATATAATTTCTACTAGTACATTTGTATTTTCTTGATAATTATTTCTCAATATATGGCATGTCATTATAATAATTATAATTATTTAGATTATATACAAAGTATCTTTAATACTTCATCTTCATAACTTTTAAAGAAATTAAATGACATTTAAGTTAAATATTATGAATTTATGAATTTATAACACTTAATGACATAAATTCACGAATTACTTTAAAAAAATAATTAAAATTGTTCAGTAAAACTAGACTTATTAGTATAAATTTAGAAAAAATATTAAATAATATCTCAAAAGTAAACAAAATACATTAAAAAACATTTTAAACCCTAATAAATATAGTTTTAGAAAAAAAAACATTCATATGAGTTCATTTTCGTTGATATGTGCAAAACAAAAAAAAATCACGGCTCCGGTAACCACTACCGTTACACTACGACCGTTACGCTCCGAAACCGTGTCATCGCTACCGTTACCGTTACGGAGACCGCTACCGCTATTTGAAACCACGCTACTAAGGCGATAATTAGCCTCAATAGACGAATCTGCTGGTCAACAACCCAACATGCCAATT
Organism: Heliamphora pulchella; assembly: GCA_032270985.1. Taxonomy (NCBI): domain Eukaryota; kingdom Viridiplantae; phylum Streptophyta; class Magnoliopsida; order Ericales; family Sarraceniaceae; genus Heliamphora; species Heliamphora pulchella. Next base: position 2,939 of record JAULJZ010082652.1, read on the forward strand.
TTCTCTAAGAGATCAAGAATATACTTTCTTTGAAAATGAAGATGCCATTATATGATCTAACCACCTTAATCCCAATAAAATATCATAACTCCCCAAATCTTTCATCTCAAACTCTTTAGCTAGACTTGCCTTGAGATGAACGACTCCTCTGTATCATTTCCTGTCACAACTATGCCATCAACATATACAATAAGAATTGTGATATTATTACCATGCTTGATAAACATGGTATGGTCTGCATGACTTTATCGGTATCCAAATTTTAACATAGCCTTGAAGAATTTGTCAAACCAAGATCTACGAGATTGTTTTAGCCCATATAAAGTCTTCTTCAATTTGCGCACCTTCCCTTCAGTTTCACTGAATGAAAAACCTAGTGGTACATCAATATGCACCTCTTCCTCTAAGTCCCCATTGAGGAATGCATTCTTCACATCTAACTGTTGGAGAAGCCAACCCATGGAGCAACACAGGACAAGAGCACCAGAACTAAATTCATTTTGGCGACCAAAGCAAAAGTTTATTGATAATCAATATCATAAGTCTGGGTAAAACCCTTAACAACTAATCTTGTCTTTAATCTCTCAACTGACCCACTGCCTTGTGTTTGATGATAAGTACCCATTTGCACCCAACTGGCTTCTTCCCTTTTAGAAGAGAGACTAACTGCGCCAAGTAATATTCTTTTTCAGAGCTGTCATCTCATCAATCATAGCATTTTTTCACTTAGAATCCACAATAGCTTCCTTTCAATCTTACGAGATCGATATAGAGGATAAAAACGAGATAAAAGCACGATATGAGTGTGATAATGAGTCATATTAGACAAATTGTGAAATTAGATATTGAATACATGTCATAACGCCTTTTCGAAGAGCAGTAGGTAAGTCACAAGTATCAAGATTAACAACAGAAAATTCATTACCAGGTGAAACGGTGGAGGAGATTGAAGCGGGGGATAGAGATAGCAACTGGAAAGGTGGTAGTGGCGCACGAGCAGTCTGATACTTTTGATGTCGAGAATAAGTATGCAGATCAGTTATATCTAATTGTCTAGCAGCATCATGCTCTGTTTCCCTCTCACCCGACTCTTCTTTCTCCCCCCAATAGGAATAAGGTCCTGCTGTGTAAAATACGAAAAAACTAACCCATGAGACTCCTAATTATGCTGAATTTGTGTATCGGATGGCAACATCTCTTCTAATTTATGTCTTTCCAGGAAGATCTATATTAGGGGGTCAGAACAAGAACTCAGTCTCCCAAAAAGTAACATCTATACTGACAAACATTTTATAAGTGGTAAGAAGTAGCATTTACAGCCTTTTTAAGTAGTAGAGTAGCCAATGAAAGATACATTTAACAGCCATAGAATGTTTTTCTTTCCTCCCTTTCTTAATTTCTGACAAAAAGGGGAGAGCAGTTTCATAGTTCTAATTCTTGATGTTATGACATTTTAATTGTGTTTAGATTATGTTTTCTTGGATTCTTTTTGATACCTGGATTTCTTTTGATGGTCTTTGGATTCTGTTTCATACTAGGATTTCTTTTGATGATCTATGTTAGTTTGAATGTTTAATTGGTGATCTTGATCTTCACATATTATGGATTTCTTTTTAATGTTATTCGGATTGTAGCTACAGCTATTGCATCATGAATATATGTCATGTTCAGAATTATCATTTTGACATTGCTATTGGTCTTGGTATTGTTAATGTGCACTAATGCTTGCATCTGTGTATCTCTCTCGAGCTTTGAAAGCAATGCGAACGACATAACACCTAAGGTCACTTTTCCTAACCCATACTTTCTTATACTTTGACTTGTCATGAGAAACTTGAGATTTTGGGACAATTTTAGAAAAATCATTTTCAGACCAAGATTTAGGTGTAATTTTTCTAGTCCTGGGAAAGTCATTATGTTTCTGAGTTTTGCTACCAGATCGAACAACTTCTCTGTCCTAAGAGCAGGAAAGTATCCAGGATAGAAATGGGAATTACCATGAAGTTGAAAACAGTTTGGTTTAATATGTCCCTTAACACCACAATGATGACAAATAGGAATGAACTTGCCTGGAATGGAATTCATTAAAACTTAACCGTGTGTAACAATCTTTCTAACAAGTGATGTTGATGATGTTGGGTTACTGGATTTAACAACGATAGTCTTACCTCCACCTTTTGAAGAATACGCACCTTCTTGAAATCCAACTCCTGTTTTGTCTGATGCATCCTTTCGAGAACCAAGCATGTCATCTAAGACTTTAGTACCTGGATTCAATTTCCTAAGAGTAACTCAAGTATTAGATAAATCATTCTCAAGTTTAGCAAATTTCAATTCAAGTACTTTCTTGAAATTTTGACAGGCACACTGTCCCATTTTAAAGACATCTATCTTGTTTTTTCTAGTTTGACTCAAAACAGGCATATCATTCCTCTCTTTTTTACACACAGCAAGTATACTACACAACGTCTCCATATCTGATTTCAATTTCCCTACTAGTGCTTGAGCTTCAGTTAGCTCTAGCGTCAACCTTTACCGTTCTTTATCATGAACCCTAAGCTTTTGAGATAGCTTTAAGTTAACTATTGTCATTTTCAAACTCTCAGTATAAAGCTTAGCATAGTTCTCTTGTAAGACATTAGAGTGTCATCTTCAAAATCCCAGTATAAAGCTTAGCATAGTTCTCTTGTAAGGCATTAGAGTCCTCCAGATCCTCACCAACTTCACTCTCATTCTCAGTGGGATTCTCACTGTTTGATCCTATCAGACACATATCTAAATCATCATTACACTAACTTTCATGAAAATGCACAGAAGCAGTAAACGCAATGAAATTTTCTTCCTCACCATTCCCATTTTCCTCACTCTCTGACTCCTCAGGTTCACTATCGTCACCCGAAGTAGTAACCGTATAGACTTTTTTTTCTTTGGCTTGTTAGGGCACTCTTGTGCTATGTGACCAAATCCTTTGCATTCATAGCATTGAATGTCTTGTGGTTGGGCTTTTCACTTTTCCTATCATTTCCTTTAGAGGGGAATTGGTTTTAAATTTCTCAATCCTGCCTCATATGGATTTCCTTTAACATTTGGCCTTTCATTTTTGAAAAAAATTTGAAATACTTTACAAACATGGCCAATGTTTCAGGATCGTTTGCGTCAATATTGGGATCGTGAATCACGCAACACTTTTTTGCTTTTGATATTGGGATTGTGAATCACGCAAACAAACTTCGTAGGTTTGAAGATTTCCAACCAATTCTTCTATACTTAGACTATTAAGATTTTCAATGTCTTCAATGACAGTAACTTTTGATCGAAATCTTTCAGGCAGAGATCTGAAAACCTTCTTAACAACTTTATTTTTGGGAATTTTTTCACTGAGGTTATAATAAGCATTCACAATGGTACTCAATTTTCCATTAAAATCATCAAAAGGCTCTTTTTCAAGCATAACCAAGAATTCAAAATTGGTGGCGAGTCTTTAGAGTTTTGCTCTTTTTACTTTTTCAGTACCATCATGAGTAACACACAGATCATTCCAAGCATCTCTAGCGGTGTCACACTTAAAAATACGTCTAAGCTCTTCAATTGTCACTCTGTTAAAGATTGCATTCAAACCCTTGTTATTCCATCCGATATCCTCAAAGTTGTTCTCATCCCAATCTTTGATAGGTTTGAGACGAGACACTCCATCAATGATCACAGTAGATTCAATATATCCATTGATAGTGGAAAACCAAACTCTTTCATCAATAGATTTTAAAAAAGTTCTCCTTTTGACTTTCCAATACTGAAAATTATTACTATCAAGGAGGGGGAGTCTAACTATGGAAGAGCCTTCTTCGGACATGTCCATCATAGAAAATCAATTTTAGGATCACACTTTTGAAAAAACTTCCAATAGAAACAAAGTAAACCTGCTCTGATACCAATTGAAAAACCAAAAACTTCCATTTTTGTTTGATTTGCTACTATGGTATACTTACGTGAATAAGGGAAATCCCACGTACACAAAAGACAAGCAGTTTTTAACGTGGAAAAACCCCGAGGGTTGAAAACCCTGAGATTAGTCCATCAACCGTTTACTATGATCAAAAAGGTAGTTACAAGAAATCTCACAACCAAACTATGAATCCACATCTATGGCCGTAAGTCGCTTTTGTCGAATCCACGACCTCTACCTCCATAGTGATCAAATCATCCAGATTCGAATCCACAAATCTTCACTAGCATGACGGCCGCTCCAAAATTAGGGTTTAAATGTGTTTTGAAGTCTTTAAAATCTGTCCTACGAAAATGGCGCCCAACCGGTGCTCTAGCACTGGTTGAGCATGAAACAGAGAAGCCTTTGATATGATCCCTGCAATCTGGTGCTTGACTCGTGCTTGAGCATGGGTTGAGCACGAACTCTCAGAACATGAACGAGGCCTTTAAAACCTGGTCTTCTCACTCCATATGATTTCAATCATGACATTAACAACCATGGATGAGATTCACACGATAGGTTGAACTAAGAACGAATCCAAAAAGTTACAACTCAAAAAGTGTTTGTCAAACGGAATTGCCAAACTAAAGAACCTAACAAGTTAAATGTGCAAAAACTCGGCTAAAATCCAAACACATGCGATAATCCTCTTTTAAACATTCAAAACCGGGGATTTGAACATCCATGACAGAGAGCATAATAACACAACGGCTAAGGGCATTAGCCACTCCATTGGTAAACCCATATTTATGTTTAAGCACAAAAGTGTAGGGTTGAAGAAACTACACCGGCGATGAGGATTCATCTTCTTTTAGGAATGTCATTTTATTTAGTCATCCAAAATAACCATTGCAATTGTTAAAAAGATACAAGGAAAAGAAATAAGTAGATGATAGTACTTATAAAATAAATATATTTTATGCAAACTAAAATTTTTTATAAAATTATTTATATATCTTTTTATTGTTAGGGCAAGCATGAGTCATCATCAAGCAAATAGATTTGAGGTAGCAATGTACACTTTAATAATTAATATCATAACCATTAAAGGGCAAGAATGTGTGATTTAAGCAATTTCACGTTAAGAGGAACTGTGTCGTATTAAATGTTTTCTAGTCATTTCAATATATATATATATATAATTATATGTATGTATGTATATATGCATGCATGCATGCATGTATGTATTTAAGAGAATAATAATAAGGAGACCATCAAAATATTTTGGACCTTTCAACATCGGGGGTGTTTTGTTAAATTATGAGAGGAGAAATAATAGAAGTGTATATCATTGTGAGACACATATACATATTTATTAAAACATAAGGGACTATAATAAATACTATGAGCATACCCACAGGATAACATAATTAACATAATTAATACTTAATATATATTAACATGTTTGGCAATACTACTGTTAGTAGCTTATAAATTGTAGCTTGTAGCAAAAGTTGTGAGTGTTTGGTAAAAATTATGGCTTGTAACTGAAATACAAAAAAAATAGTTAAAAATTGTAGCAGAAGTTGTGGATGTTTGGAAAAGATTGTAACTTGTAACTAAAATCAATAGCAGAAAACTAAAAACTAATGGCAGAAGCTTGGCCAAAACACCCCCATCAATTACTGCCATTCTATGTAAGAAATAAAAAATAAATAATATTCAGTTTGTGAAAAAACCAGAGTGACAACATAAAATATTGAATAAATAATACTTTTCTTGATAAATAAAACATGTAAATAACTAATATGAGCTGGTATATGCATGTCAAATTATATATAATCTAACAGACATTAAATCATAGCCCTATGCATACAAAAAAAAGGTGAAACAGACCATTAGGTTTTAATAATGTAATCTTAGACACAAAACCCAAAGTTTGACAATCTCAGGCTATGTTTGGATGGATGAAATCCAGGGGGTGAAACAGAATCCCACTGCTAGGAATCCAATACCCGATAATCTGAAACCTATGGTAATTCCATTCAAGTTGCTGGATGATGTAGGAATCTTATCCGGGAAAGGGGAATGTAATACCTAAATTAATCCCATTCAAGCATTTGGAATAATCAGGAATCTTATCTATCAACGGTAAAACAAAAAATAAAAAAATGAAACATATGAAAGGGTTTGTTGAACCTCATAAAAAATAGGAATGGAAGGACATTTTAGTTAATCATCCAATACAGCCTTTGCAATCACCAAAAAAATATAAGACAAATAAGAATTAGATAGAAGTAATTATAAAATAAATATAATTCAAACATTTTCTACAATACTATTTCTAATTGTTTTGCTTTATAAACCCCTTTCTTATGATATTAAGCCCTAAATGCCAATCGCATCCCAATAGTTAGTTCTATCCAACAACACAAACCTTGAAGCCTGATCATCCTAATCCACTCCTTGTTCCTTTAGACCCTTTTATGTCATTACTTTAAACAAGGGATCAAAAGGGATATGCACCTTCCCATAAAATATTGTCTAGCCAACGCAAAGACTAATGCACACATTGTTGAGAGTGAAGAAAAACCTCTCTGTCTAGTGACCACTCGAGCAGGCAGGGGTCCGCTCGAGCGGGTCTTGCACGCAGTTGGTCTCGGGCTAGTGACAGCTCAAGCGACCAAAGGGCCCGAACGAGCGAGCTTGTACAGAGGCGGTCTCGGGCTAGTGACCGCTCGAGCAGACAGAGGACCGCTCGAGCGGACAGTCGCGAAACAGTTTTAGCTGTGCAGCGGCTAAGGTTATGTTTTAACCAAATGGCCTTTATAAAAAGTGCAGTATGTCATGTTTTAGTGTGAGGGAAACGTCAAGATTATTATTCCTCATGTAATCCTCAAATTAATAAGAAAAGTGTGAGTCCGAGGACGTAGGCACCATTGCCGAACCACTTAAGAACTTGTGTGTGTGCATCATTAGTTGTTTTCGGTTCTTGTTCTTGTTTGTGTCCGTTTGTGACTTGGTTGTGCTCTTTACCAACGTGGCTTATAGGTTAGATTAAGTCGAGTCGTGACTTGAAATCCACAACAACTGGTATCAGAGCAAGGTTTGGAGGTTGAAGATCACGACATGGCAGACAACAGGAAGATCAAGATCGAGAAGTTCAACGGTTCGAACTTTGCCTTTTGGAGGATGCAGATCGAGGACGTTCTATATCAGAAAGACCTATTTGAACCTTTGATTGGGGAGAAACCAGAGAAGATGACACAGACCGAGTGGGAGATATTTGATCGAAAGGCTTTGGGGACCGTGCGACTGAGTCTTACACCATCGGTGATCTCCAATATCGCAAAAGAGAAGACAACGGCAGGATTATTGACAGCGTTGGAAAAGATGTATGATCAGCCCTCTGCATCAAATAAGCTTATACCTGATGAAGAGGTTATTCAACTGAGGATAGAGGATAACGCCATTATAGCGGAACATCTCAACGAGTTTAACTCCATTGTAAACCAAGTTGGGATCAACTTTGATGATGAGGTCAAAGCCTTAGCTTTCCTGTCCAGTTTACCAGAAAGCTGGAGCGATTTGTTGTCGCAGTTAGCAACTCCTCGTCTAAATTAAAATTGGAGGAGGTTGCAGGTTTCATCTTTGGAGAGGAATCACGCCGCAGAATAGCGGGTGAAGGATCAACATCAGGGTCAGTATTGAACGCCAACGGTAAAGGAAGGAAGACAGATAGGACGAATCAAAAGGGCCAAGGAAACCACAGATCCAAATCACGAGACAAATCGCAGACTTGGGAGAAGTCGGCTGGATGTTGGAACTGTGGACAGAAAGACCATTTCAAAAAAGATTGCAAAGCTCCGAGGAAACAGCGCGACGACACGAATCAAGGTGGTAAGGCTATTATTAATGTTTCCAATATAAAAAAAAATGCTTTGATTTGTGCATTGGATTGTAGAACCGATTCATGAATTGTTGACTCGGGAGCGTCACTCCATGCCACTCCCCGCATGGATATACTTCACGGATATGTGAAGGAAAATTTTGGGAAAGTATATCTGGGTGATGATGAGGCTTGCAGTATAGTTGGAAGGGTGAAGTACAGATCACACAGACTAACGGTACAGTACTAAAGCTAAAGGTCATTAGACACGTACCTAATCTAACGAGGAACTTGATCTCAGTAGGACAATTGTCAGAATCTGAAATCGTGACGACATCTGGGGGAGATTTCTAGAAAATGAGTAAAGGGTCATTGGTTTTGGCCTGAGGGAAGAAGGAGGGTATACTGTATCTATCATTGGGTTCCTATAGCAACATAACAGTGGCAGCATCAAAAGAAAACACCAGCACGTGGCATAGGCGTCTCGATCACATGAGTGAAAAAGGGATGAGATTTTTGGCACAAAAAGGGAAGCTACCGGGTATTGAGTCAGTCGATTTGGAATTCTGTGAAGATTGCGTCTTCGGAAAACAGAAAAAAGGTCAGCTTTACAAAGCAAGCGAAATCTCCAAAGTCAGACAGATTGGAGCCGGTGCATACAGATGTATGTGGACCTATTCAGGTACCCTCTATCGGTGGCTCGAGGTATTTCGTAACTTTCATTGACGATGTTATCAAAAAGTTATGGGTTTATTTTTGTAAGAATAAATCAGACGTGTTCGGTATCTTCAAGAACTGGAAGGCATCTATGGAAAATGATGTTAATATATATTTAGTATTAAGATGTTAAGTAATAATAATATCCTGTGGGGATGCCCACAGTATCTATTGTAGGCTCTCATTTGCTTAATAAATACATGGGTATGTCTCACAATGAGATACATGTTTTTCTGTATTCTCTCTTTTCTAACATGGTATCAGAGCCATGGAACCCTAGCCACCAAACCCTAACCATCAGTCCCTCCAGCCGCCGCCAGTCACAAACCCTAGTTTTTGCGTAGCAACCATCGCCGGACCTCCGGTGACCCTCGCCGACCCTCGTCGGACCTTCGCCAGCCCTCGTCGAACCTCCGCCCGCCCTCGCCGACCAGTCATCCAGCCACCGCCAAACACAAACCCTAACCCTCGCGTCGCGACCAGCCACAAACCCTAGCCGCTAGCCAACGCCGACCCTTCCAGGCCCCTCGCCGACCCTCGTCGGACCTCCGCCGACTCTCGCCGACCACTGTCGGCCCTTCGCCGACCACCGCCGACCTCCGTCAAAACCGTAGCAGGCCTTCGCGACCTACCTCAGTCGCCGTAACAGCTTTTAAACCTCCTCGCAGGACCTCCGGCCACTTGCCAACCACTCGCCAGACCTCCGACAGTCCCTTCCAGAGGGTTTTTCTCTCTCTCTTTCCCTCACTGCATCTGTCTAGTTTGTACAATGGGCTGTGGTATGCTGGTCCGATGATGCAGTGAGGGTTCCGCACTGTTCTCGGTCATTCTCCCGTGTGGATGTAACTTGTGCTCCGTGGTATTTTTTTGGTCTCCTTGCTGGTAGACAAGGATGTCAGAGGCTTCGGTGACCAGCGAACCTCAGGTTGAAGCTGGCTGGCAGCGTACCACAGAGGTGTTTTCCTCATCCACACGGTTAGTAGATCGGCAACTTGATGGCGCCAACAGTTATGCAATATGGAATAAGAGTGTTTCAAAGTCGCTTCAGGGAATGGAACTCGATTCCCATTTATTTGATGATCCTCCATCTCAAACCTCAGCAACCTTTCGGACCTGGACCCGGGACGATGCCCG
>JAULJZ010082663.1:0-12602 GCA_032270985.1 Heliamphora pulchella
ACACACACATATATATATATATATATATATATATATATATATCCAACTTAAAGCCAGGAGCTAATTTATTTGGGTGGCAATAGTGGACTGAAAAACATAATCAAGATCTGGGTCCAGGCTAACATAATTAAACTGATTTCCAATCAGGAAAGGAAAGAAAATGCATTTGGATTTGGAATCTCAAGGCCATTTGTAGTGATCAATTCTTTCAATCGAGCCAATTTAAAGGGCCCCATTGCTTAAATCATTGACATATACGTATTGTTAGAGAACAATGGAATGTCGTTTGAATGTGTAATGGGTGATCGCTAAATATTCATGAAGAACTTCTTTATTTAATGGTTAAAGTTTTGGAGACTTTTTTTTTTATCGACAAAGAGAATTTATATAAGAGGAAGAAAAGCAACTAAATGGCTAAAGTTTTGGAGTTGTTTACCAAAATAAACAAGTCTCCGTCGAGTTCGACATGAATTTCAATATCAAGCGACTGTATTGAAATTCTTTGCCGTGTTTTAAGATTTCGTCAAAATATAACAACCAATATGATCAAAATCAATAAAAGGAATTTTATTATTTTGATGCAATGGGAATAGTAATTGGTTACAAGTACTGCAAACTATGAAGTACTTATATGAAAGAAGAAAAAAAAAAGATAAGTGTTCTGCCGAGTTGAGTATGCCTAACATTGATTATAATATATATATTTATAGAATTTTTCATAAAAAATTACCCATAACTTCTAATAACTTCCCACAACTACACTACATATGAAATGTTTCCTACGATGCCAAGTGCCATTTGTAACTTCTATTAACCATTGCTCTCCTCATGGATTGCCATTTTTCATATTTAATAGTTCTGCATATGAGTATTTTAAATATATAATTATTTTTTATTAAACTTTTATAAAATATAGTAAACTATTTAAATAGAAAATAATATTCTCGATAAAAAATTATAAATTATGGTGTAAACAGGAGTTAAATACAAAGTTTTTATATTCATGTTAGAGTGACTAATTTATCTTACAAAAGTAATTAATTTACCAAAGTGATTTGACACAATTACAAACATTAATGCAATATGTTCTACATAAACTCTACTTATATACAATGCTTGTTGTTGTGCTACATCACTTAATAACTTAATTTAGTAAAATAATTTAATTGCCATAGCATTATTCATCAGAGTCCGACACCCTATCCACATTTAAGAGAAGGAAAAAAAACTCACACCATACAAAAACAGCCCTAAGAAAAAAGTTATACGATAATAGATTCAGGAAAAAAGAAGTTATATGTGACAGATCTTAATAGTTCTCGACACGTATATATGATGCAACTTCGGATGCGTGTACGATTGCTTAACATAACAAACTTCTTTGCAAGAGTCATATAGTAGGCTTTTTAGCTTGGCTCTCATGAAGAACATTTCATTACATGAAGTTTCAATCGAGCTCAGGCATCTCTGTTCAGGGAATCCTAGCAGAAGGGGTTTCTTTAGAAAGAGCCTTCACATATGAGAGGAAGAACCGTGGCAGTCAATCCTCCAAAGGGTGGCCAGCCTTCAAGACAATCTCTCTCAGGTAGATAAGATGGTCTAGAAGGGCGAAAAGACAGGATGCTACTCCACCAAATCTTTTATCAATCTATTCATGGAGAATAAAGCTTTGATTTTTAAGGATGCTGAAATCTTATGAAGTTTACCTGTACCACCTAAATGCATGTTCTTTTGTTGGAAGGCTCTGCTAGGAGGAATTGCAACTAAAGAGGGTCTAGCTAAGCGACGGGTGCTCCCTACGACAACATATTTGAGTTGTGTTTTTTTGTTAAAAGGAGTTTGAAACAGTGGACCACCTGCTGGTCTCCTGCCCTTTTGCTTGGAGGTCTTAGTGTGGAGTTATACAGTGGTGGGGTATCCAGTGGGTTTCACCATGTACACTAGCTGATCTGTATCGATGGTGGGTTGGAAGGCCTCTCAAAAAGCTAGAGGGCCATCTATGGAGTGCCAGCTTCATAGCAACAATTTGGTCAATATGACTGGAAAGAAATAAGGTTCAATTCACAAAAACTCAAATCGACTAGGATGGCTTAATGGACATGATCAAGTTAAGAACTGCCTTCTGGGTAAAGACCAAGCTTGGCTTGACGGACATCACAACTGAACAAATAGTATATAAGCTTCGCGAGATCAGGGTCCTGAAGTGTAGTAGGAATAGAGTGAAGAACCGAGTATGCAGGAGACCAAGTTAATGCCTCTGTGATTTCTGTGTTTTTTGCCCTAGGCTGTGGTAGTTTTTGTGTTCGTTTTGTTGGCCTCGGTGTAGGTCTGCTGTCTTCTTTTCTGTCTCCTTTGTTTAGTTTTTTACCAAACTCTCTGTGTGCATTGGGAGTGAATTGTGCCGTTTGGTCTAGTTCATCTATAATGCTTGCTCTCTCGGATTGTTTTCCTGTAATTGTTTACATGCATGAATACAATCTCTTTTGCTTTGCTGTTCAAAAAAAAAAATAGCTTAAACTTTTATATTATATATAAATTTTCGACATGCATATGATGGAACTTCAGATTTTTAATGCTGACTAATCTCTATCACATGTCAAGACAATGGGGTGAATCATTAAAAATAAGGGTATGATTAATGGTAGACTTTGAATTATTAAATTGACCGAAAAGATTTTCCATTTTCTTTCATCTGTGATTTTTTGATTAATTTTCTTGACAACCACAAATTAATATTTTAACCCACTTGGTGGATGACAGCGCTAATGGCGTTTTTCACTACTTATAGGCTTTAGGTTTTGGTCGTTATTTGTAAGAACTTAAACGTGAGAGAATGGTCTTCATTTCATGGTTGGTTTTGTCAGCTGGTAATTAAGACAGATTACCTTAAACCATTCTTCACGTCATGTCAGTTTTTTTTTTCCTTTTCTAAAGAATCCTTTTGTTTTTTTCTAACTTTTGATTATTTTCTAAAAAAATGGTTTCAAATTGTATAGAATAACATACAAATTGAAATGACTAGAACTGTTGGCCTATCGGTCTTGTAGCTACACGTTGTGCATGCAATGAAGTTTTAGATTTAACTTTTTTATATAAAAAATCATTTTCTTTGTAGTATTCTAACAAATTACATACTACTTTTGACAAAGAAAAAATACAAATTAAACAAGTAACCAAATTTCCTATAAAAAAAATTCAGTAAAAAAAAGCTATAAAAGCTGGCTTAGTTGAATATTTTTGGGGCCTTCAATAGACATTTTTCAAATTTGGTACATGTTCTTTTAAAAAAAAAAAAAAAAACCATAAGTCCTCCTAGTCAAGAAGAACCCAAACATTGAGGCCCATTTTGTAACATTTATATTTACTATTTCTATTTTAGTTTTAAAAAATTTATAAATTATAAACAAAAATATATTTGATAATTATTTTTGTTTTTTAAAAAATATAAACACTTTTCAAATTTTACTAAACTCCTATAAACAGAAAAATAAAAAAATGTTTTCATTTGTTTTACAAACAAATTTTTATTCTGTTTTTTTTTTCTCCACCACTTTTGGCCACCATCTTTGACAACCCCCTCTGACCACTACTTCCAGTCACCTCATCCGACCACTATTTTCGGCCACCATCTCCCACCACCACATACAGTCACCACCTTCAACCACCATCAGTACCTCTTACTATTATTACCGACTAACACATCTGGTCATCATTTTCGACCACAATTTTCTAAACATCTATAAGCCAAACATGCTTTTATTTTTGTTTAATTATAAAAATAAATAAAAATATTTTTGTTTATTGTAAACAAAAAACTATAGACGTTAATAAACGGGACCTAAGAAAATGAACAAACGCCAAAGAAAAAAATATCACTAAATACAAAAAAATTCCAAAAAAAAAAGACTAAAAAGTCACCAGCCAAACAGAGGCTACTTTCCATTTAATTAAGTTGTAATCAAGTGATTTGGATTAGAACTTTTGCATCCTTCTAAACAAATAATGAGTAATTACCATACATGTGGAAATTCTCCATCTAATTAACTTAAATTTTTTAGTTGAATAAAAAAAACTTACATATCCTACTTGAAACCACTTGTGAATCTAATATGATATGACTATCTTTATCAACATGTTAAGAAAAAAAAATCTTTTTTTTTTAGCGGCAAAAGAAAGAAGTATTGATTGAGAAGTTCTTACAAACTTCATAGATAGCCATTTCAGCCGAATAGCCAATAATCACCCATGCTAAAAGGAAGATTTTTATGAAAAATCAAACCCGCATGATCATACACAAGAAAGAAACTAACAAGAATTAAGTATAAGAACACAACACGAAAATTTATGCCGTTCAGCAATTGGTTCTTACATCCATGAATTCGCATGTTTTGCTATTTTTGAAAAAAAAAAGGTTACAATAATGTATCACTCTACCGCTAGGGTTTAGAATAACAGCCATTTTAAATAGAGTTTAAAACATAAGAATTAAGGTTAAAAACGTGTTGCAGTCCTCTGAATTCTGTCTAGACAGAATTAAGCTCTGTTCGGACGGCCAATATTTTTAGCTCTCTCTACCTCATTCTGCCAGGACGGTCTGAGGCCCTATTCAAACGGATTTAACTAGTGCTTAAGACTCTCGTCACTGCTTTGTTCTGTCCGGACAACCCGAGGCCCTGCCTAAGCGGTTTGGTCCAGATTGTATTTCTTCATTTTTTTAATATTCTTCCACTTAAACTAAAACCAGTACTCCAAACCCTCCAATACATGAAAACATTGTCTCTTAAAACCCAAATAAGCAAACATGTGTGAATCTTTTTCCGTCTTCTAAGCTTGAAAATTGACCAAAGTTGAACATGTCTTTAGCTTCTCTACCTTCATCACCTTGGTAAACATATCTGCTAGAATTGCACTCGTGTGAATATTCTCTAAATCAAATTACCCTTCTTCTAAAACTGAGATCGAATAAAATGATACTTGATATCGATATGTTTGGTCGTTTAATGGAATACCGAGTTCTTCGCAAGATGTATAACACTTTAATTGTTATTGAACAACTGACACTTGTCTCGTTCTTTACCCAACTTCTTCAAGAAACCCTTCAGTAGTATCAAATTCTTACACGCCTCCGTGGCTGCTACATACTCCATCTCCGTGGTATAGATAGTTACAATTTTTTGCAATTTGGATAGCCATCTAACTGCTGCACTAGCTACCCAAATTAAATTCATACTCGATAGTGCTTTTTCTCCTATCAAGGTCACTTTTCATGTCTGAATCCACATATCCCTGAAGTCAAGTCTCTGAGTTGTTATAGCATATAGTGTATAATATGTAATACCACTAAGATACCTCAGAATCTATTTGACTGTTCCCTAATACTCCTTATCCAGATTAAACATAAACCTACTCATAACTCCCACTGCATAGGAAATGTCTACCCTTGTACATGAGGAGCTTCTGTCTTATCTGTGGAGTTAACTGTATGTTTTCATCTTGATGTTTTAAACCTCTATCAGATGTCTCTTTAAACTCAACAAAATCTGATCCATATGTGGTTAGCTCTTTATGATCCTGTTTGTTTTTTAACAAAACTGACTTGTTGAACACAACATCAATACTCCTAACTATTTTTTATATTCATAATCCCAAAGTATGCTACCATAGTTATCAGTCCCGTAGCCAACAAAGGCATACTTTCTAGACTTAGGTTCAAGCTTGTTTCTCCTATCATGCTCTATATGAATATAGAAAATACAACAAAAATACATAAATGGGATAAGGTTAATTACTTCTTTTTTATAAATGCTTCATCTGACAATCCACCATCTAAAGTACTAAAGTGTTGGAGGTAAAACTATCAAGATCATTGTTTTTGCAAACGATTTTCGGTAAAAAAATTAACTGGATGGACAAACGGCGAAACGGGCTCCAGATAAAACTTTTAACGTCGAACGATCAAAATTAAAACCCGTGCAACCAAAGTCAATTTAGAAGAACACATTTTACGGGTCAAATCTTCAATTATGTTTTTGTTCTCGAGTTGAAGCTCTCGTCAAACCTTCTACTATATTCTCTTATGCGATTCTCGAATATAGTGTGTGTTATAATCTATCGAGAACTCGTACCGGCAGAACCTGGACAGTTTTAGTCTTGAAGACAAGTTATGAAACTAGTTTAGCCTACCCGTATATTTATAGGGTTACAGTAGGGACCTATAGAGTAATTATGAGTAAGACTTCCAGTGGAATATATGCACTCATCAGTAGTTTCTACAATTAAACAAACCTCATAGTAGTATTTGCAACTATAAATAGTTAGCAGCAGTTTCTGCAATTTTCATAAAATACTGAATTATAGTTCGCACCACTAAAGAACTATAATTACACTGTGACCCATAATCTTAAGATTTTCTTGCATCGAGCTCATGTTATTAAATGCTTAACATTTCTCCCCACGTTAAGATTTTCGATACTCGCCAATTAAATTTAATTACTAGCAATTTAATTTAATCGACATCTTAAAATTCTTTAAATTCTTTCGCTTAACTTATTTAACTGCCGGATAATCAAATTTATCTGCATAGTTTGGTCCGGTTAAAACTTATAAGTTTTCTTAAGGGGGTATCGTCAATCCAGATCTTCCAAGACGTGGATTCCGTCAATAATTAATACTCACCATATAAATAATACCGCTATCCAAGTCACCGAAAATAAAAATTCATATAAGATCGCACCCTTTAATAAATCAAAATAACGAATATTAAATATACGCAAATCAACAATTATTTCGAGATTAAGAGAATAACACTATTTATAATAACCTTGGGGTGTTAATTAATTTATATAGTCAGTATAAAATTAATTACCCCAATGTGTCCCGTTTAATACACACAAAGTGTACTAGCATAGAAAGTCAAAACAATAGACGACGCTATTATCTGTTTTCCGTAACTAAAACAAATCTAATAAAACTCTGTGCTACAGTCATACCGATGGTATATCCATTTCTATCTAAACTGTGAACATAAAACTTATATTCTGCAATAACTTAAAATCTGATCTTCTGTGTGCAAATCGTACTCTACACGCCAGATTAAATATTGTACATAATATTACACATCTATACATAACATTAAAGAAATGATATATATGCATTGCTCATAAGATCATCTATTGATTAAATAAGCTACTGTATTCATAGCATCAGCCCAAAACTATTTTTGTAACCCAACATACAACCTCTTTCTCCTAGTACATTCCAAGATTGTTATGTTCATCCGTTCCGTCACCCCATTTTGTCTTGGCTTCATCCAAACAGTCATAATCCTTCTAATCTCATTAGCTACGTAGTAGTTCTCAAATTCTTTGTTGTAATACTCAAAGTCGTTACCTGTTTTCAAACTCTTCATCTTTGCCCCTATTTCATTCTCAACTAAGGCTTTTTAATTTTTTTGAATATATATCCAAAACATCAAATTTATTTTTACAAAAGTAAACCCAAAGTTTCCTCGTCGCATCATCAATACAGGTGACAAAATAACGAACACCCCCTCAAAAGGGTAACTGAGATGACTCTAATACATCCGTATGAACCAATGACAACAGTTATGCTTTTAGTGTACTTACTGTCCTTGTGGTTTGACTCTTCTCAGTTTTTTAAAAACATAATCTTCATCGAAGTCCAGGTCTACTGACTACAACCCCAGTAATTTTCCATTTAAGATCAGCACCTTCATCCTCTTTTCGCTACTGTAGAAAGACAAGTACAAAGTGCCCTCCTTTTTTCACAGGGCACGACTAATGACCCCTGTTCATCTTCCAAAAATCTGCTGTGAAAGATGTCACAACCCATATTATAATAGCTGACTCATAGAAATTAGATTTCTTGTTAGACTAGGTACATATCTAACGTCCTTTAGCTTCCAAACTAATTCGTCTATCTGAGTGATCTACATATCACCCTTCCCAATGATAATACAAGCTTCATCATCCTCGAGATATACATTGTCAAATATTTTCTGCACATAATTGCTAAGAATATCTCTGTGTGGAGTAGTAGGGAACAAGGTTCCAGAGTTTACATTCCAAGACTCGTTGTAAAAGTCCATGGCAAACATCAATGCATATGTGCTATCATCATTAATAAGATTTGCAGTATTCTTACCCCCGGATTAATTGTGTCCTCACGTTGCTTCCTTGGTGCCTTGTAATCTTTCTTGAAGTGACTTTTCTTATCATAGTTCCAACAGTCACCAAATTTTTGCTCGTCATCCTGCGATTGTGATCTCTCTGTGACTTGGATTTGTTGTTTCTTTAGCCCTTCTGATTTATTTTGTTGTTCTTTCTCCTTCTCCCCTCATCATTCAAAATTGATCTTAATGTCGACCAATCACCTGCTGTCCTTCTATGTGATTCCTCTCCTAAACTAAACCCTATAACATTCTCCAGCTTCAACTTTGTTGATCCCAAAGAATTATGACCTCTACGGTCAACCTATTCCAGCTTTTTGGAAAACTAAAAAAGAGGAATAGAGCTCTGATTTCATCAGTGAAATCAATATCCATCGATTCTAACTTATTGGTGATGATATTGAATTCATTGAGATGCTCAGCAATAATAGCATCATCTGCCATCTTTAAGTTGAGTTTTATTAAATATACTTTGTTTGATGTTAAGGAATTTTCGTACATATTTTCAAACGTCTTTAACATATTTGGCTTCGTCTTTTCCTTCATGATGTTAGATGCCATCGATTGTGCAAGGCTTAATTGCACGTTCCTGGGGCTTTACGATCAAGTACTTTCTATTTATTCTACGAAATCTTTTCTGCCTTCTCCTCGAACAAGGGAAGATATAGATCCTTCTGATATAAAACATCAATCTTTGATCTGCATCCTCTATAAAACAAAGTTCCTGTCATTGAACATCTCAATCTTAATCTTTCCTTCTTCGCCATAGTGCATTCTTCGACCTTCAAAACCTAAAACTCTAATACTGTTAAGTGTTGGGAAATTACGACCACACAAATATACACAGTCACACAAGAAAAAAACAAATAAGAATCAAGCACGAGAATACAACACGAAAATTTACATTGTTAGGCAATTGGTGTTTACATTTATGAACTCACACATTTTACTATTCTTTAGAGAAAATAGGGTTGCAATGATGTATCACTCTATCGCTAGAGTTTTAGAACAATAACCCTTAAATAGAATGCTAAAACTTGATAATTAAGGTTTAAAATGCATTGTTGTTTGCCACATTTGTCTGTACAGAATTGGTCATGTTCATATGGCCAATATTTTTTGCCCTCTCTATCTTATTCCATCCGAACTCCATCCGAACGGTCTAAGGCCCCGTCTGAACAAATATGACCCAGTGCTTAAGACCCTTATTACAACTTCTTTATTCTGTCCAAATGACCGGATACCTTGTCCGATTTGGTCCAGAGTTATTTTTATTTAATTTTCAGAAAATATCACAAAAAAAAACAACAATATTGGTCCAGATTTATGTTTATTTATTTTTTACCAGATCTCACAAAAAAAACAACAATATTACACGAAGTTGGTGAGTAACCAACTCAAGCCAGCCCCCCTTCCAACTGTGTAGCTAACTCCTCTTAATCTTTATTTTCTAGTTGACTGTCTCTAAGTCATACAAAACAATTTGTATTGGGAATTCTACTTTGGCTTGGTGACATAGATTAATTATGTGATCATGTGAGAACATGTTCAAAAAAAAATGTAAGAATATGTTTAATAATCATTTGCCGATTATATTATAATTAGATCCAAAAATGTAACATGATCCAACGAAAACCATGTCTATGTTCTATTATTTTTTATTATTTTTATTCTGTATGTTCTTTTTTAATATGAGATAGAAATATAGAATGATCCTCATGTAAAATTCACAAAATTATGGAGTATTTGGCAAAACTATTGTTAGTAGCTTTCTGCTATTAATTTTAACTATATGTTACATTTTTTTCTAAACACCACGACTTCTACTTAAGGGTTGTCAACAGGCCTGGCCGGACTAGCCCGGCCCGCACAATTAGTGCCCAAGCCTGCCCACAGGCTATGCCCAACGGGTTATTTTTGTGGCGGGCTGGACTTGAACTTAAATGGTTAAGCCCAAGTTCTACCTGATGGGTTTAACCAAGGTGGGTTAATGGGCGGGCTAGTAACAGGTTAACGGGTTTTTATATTTTTTTGATCAATTCGTTTATTTTGTAGAACTCGTTGGGTTTGTTATTCATGAAAAATATAAAATTCATCCAATATGTTTAGCTACGTGATCGGAAAATATTTTTTTAACTATTTAACAAAAAAATTATATTTATCATTTATTTATTTATAAATTAGTGTAATTCATTCACATAGTTATATATATCGGATCAATTTTATTTTTTATATGAATAATAAAATTGACAAGCTCTACATGATGAATGAATCCGACCAAAAAAATATTCAAATGATTTATTTAAATTGGGAGAAAACTAATGAACCATTCACTAGTTGTTGAGAAACCAAAGAAAGAAAAGAGAAGAGCTCATCTTTTTGATTGCTCTTTTATAACTTTTATGTTAATAAAGTCAATCTAATAGTTTGCTTTTGCCGTTCAAAAAAAAATCAAAAAAAATTAAATTAAATTAAATTGGAAACAACATTTTGTATCATTTCATATCCAATTAGAAATAAAAGGTCTAATCAAAGTGTCATAATTAACATAATCTTATTAATTATTTAATTCATGAAGAAATCTAATTATTTATCATTATTTTTTTGAGGTTAGGCGGGTCTTTTGGGCCAAACTATTGGGCTTGGCGGGCTCCAACAAGCATACTTAAGCCCATTCCAAGTATTATTCGGCGAGCTTGGCCTGTCCTAGCATCAGGCTTAGGTCCGGCTTTAGCCCAACTGGTAGGGCGGGCTTGGGTCAGGTAATGAGCTAACGGGTAAAATGATAGACATTTATTTCTATTACAAGTTATAATTATTTTTTCTTCTATTTCAGGTACAAATTATAATTTTTATCAAACATTCACACTTCTGTTAGAAGTTGCAATCTATAAGATAGTGAAAGGATTGTAATTTATTTCGTGTATGGGATTGTTGTTTCTAACTTCAGTGATCTATTATTTATTGATCAGTTTGAATTTGAATTACATCATAGATGAACAACCACCCATTTTTAATATATTTTCCTCACATTTTAGTGTTCTTATAACATTTGAGAATTTTAACCATGGGAATTAGGTTAGGAGAACATGTTTCAGGGCACACTTCACCTCTAATTAGCACAGACACCTGACACAATACAAACATATTGACATGTCAATTTTAAAAAAATACAAGATATAATACGTCTAGGACACGTTAAAACTTTATATTATATTTATTTATTATATATTAAATATATAAATAATTTATTCAGTTGTATTTGAAAAAATACAGCATATCACTGATAAAGTTAAAAAGCCATACTGTGCATAATTTACATTTTGAGTAATGCAAAACCTTATTACTACGAAAAAATTCATCCTATAAGACATGTCTGGAGAATTCTAGAAGCATCCAACTAAAATATCTGTCAAGTGTCGAGAAAGTGTGATATTATAAAATTTTAAAATTTTAATTGAGATACACATTGGTTTTGAAGTATCTGAATAGTGTTTGAGGAGTATCGTGCCCAACACGACACCCCTCCTTTCAAAGAAGTGTATGTGCTTATTAGCTTAACCTCGAGTTGATTTTTAGATTTTAAAGCCATGTTTGATTTATCGAATTAATGATGAGGGGATATATAATCCCACTTGATAAGTAATCACATGAAACTAGTAATAAATTATTAATATCATATTTTCTTAAGTATTGTATATCTCACATTTTGTGGGATTAGTTATTCAATTAATGTATAATTCTCCAATTACTTGTTGAATTTAAATAAAAAAAATATAATTTCATAAAATATATAATTAAATTTCATGTTTAATCCAATTAATTAAACATGCCCTAAAGGGTTCTAGTGGGTTTGTGCTCATATTGAAACCTCTATAGACATCTAATTCTTGATGAGCCAAAACGACAAAAATGTTGAATTCACAAGAAAAAGGAAGATAACGATGAAATATGGTTGATGAATAATTTATTGTCCCACGTCCTCAGGGTTGCATATGTCGTTGTGCTCGATGGATGGAGGTGATATATATAGATTCCCACAACTATAAGAATCCAATGCTTTCATTTGAGGTGTATACTTGTAATCTAGTGACAATGTTTGGACAACAAACCAATTATTGTGCAAGAATGTGCGTGTGTGTGAGAGAGAGACTACAAAAATTGACGCAAAAGTTTAATTTAAGAGGGATAAATTGTTCTTATAAATTCTTAAGAAGACATATATTAAATTTTCAAAAAATCTTAAAGTGGCGAACCAATATA
This sequence comes from Heliamphora pulchella, assembly GCA_032270985.1. Classification (NCBI taxonomy): domain Eukaryota; kingdom Viridiplantae; phylum Streptophyta; class Magnoliopsida; order Ericales; family Sarraceniaceae; genus Heliamphora; species Heliamphora pulchella. Next base: position 12,452 of record JAULJZ010082663.1, read on the forward strand.
ATCTTGCAATATTTTGAATTAATTCTATTATAATTGTAAATTTTTTCAAAATTTTGAAAAAAGGGCCACCCCCATCCGCCTTGGATCCGTCTGTGTGTGTGCGTGAGAGAGAGAGAGAGATATATATATATATATATATATATATATATGT
>JAULJZ010082674.1:0-12601 GCA_032270985.1 Heliamphora pulchella
TGTGGATCAATTCATATAGTTAGTATAAAATTGATCATCCCGTTGATCCCGCTCAATACACTCCAAGTGTACTAACATATCGAGCTTGAACATGAATTCCCAAAACCTGAATTCGATCCGTTCGACCTAGCCAAGACCAGCTACTATAACGATGAATTCCAATCGTACCAATGAAATGTCCGGGTCCATTACGATTGTGAGCCTACCTGTATAATTTGTCAGAACCTTTGACCCGATCTTCTGTGCAGCACGCACAGAGTCAACTACTGGATAGAATGTACGGACTATGCATTCATATATCACAAATGTAAATATAAAATCATAAATGCAAAACCATCTCAAATAGAAGACTAGGAACCCTAAAGCCCTGGTGAGCCATACAAATCTTTCGAGCCCTAAAGATTAGGCACCCTAAGCCCTAGTGCACCAGGTAAACCCTGCACATCCTAGTAGAAGACTAGGAACCCTAAGCCCTAGTGAGCCAGGTAAATTTTTCAAGCCCTAAAGATTAGGCACCCTAAGCCCTGGTGCGATAGGCAAACCCTGCACATCCTAGTAGAAGACTAGAAATCCTAAAGCCCTGGTGAGCCAAGTAAATCTTTCAAACCTAAAGATTAGGCACCCTAAGCCCTGGCGCGGCAAGCAAACCCTGCGCGTCCTAGTAGAAGACTAGGAACCCTAAGCCCTGGTGAGCCAAGCAAATCTTTCAAGCCCTAAAGATTAGGCACTCTAAGCTCTGGTGCGCCAGGCAAACCCTGCATGTCCTAGTAGAAAACTAGGAACCCTAAGCCCTGGTGCGCTAGAAAAATTTCTATCATTTTGTGTTAATCATTCTTCCTAAAAAAATCAAAACAAAATAAAAAATATCTCCCCTCTGATATTTGTGTTTTGCCCCTTTTCCCTAATTTTTAAAAGTTGTTGCAAATTTGCCCCGAAGATTTTCGAAATGCTTGCCTTGATTTTCTAGGATTCTTTTGAAAAATTCTAGGAATTGTTTGAAAGTTTGTCTCGTTTTTCTAAAAATTCTCCTTAATATTTTAAAAAATTTTGAAAATTTGCCCCCATTTTCTAAAAATTCTCCTTAGTTTTCTAGAAATTTTTAAAAAATTCTCCCTAATTTTCTAGGATTTTCTAAAAATTTTTCTTAATTTTCTAGAATTAAGAAAAATTTTCCCTAATTTTCTAAGATTTTCTGAAAAATTTCCTTGATTTCTAGGATTTTCTAAAATTTTTTTTTCTTAATTTCTTAAATTTTTTGAAAAATACCCCTTAATTTTCTAGAGTTTGTAATGTTTGAAAATTTACCATAGGTATTAGGATTTTTGACAAAAAAAAAATACTTCTAACTTTTAGAATTTTTAAAAACTTTCTCCCCATTAGTTTTCATGCCCCAAAAACAAAAACAAAAATTTCCCCTTAGTCTAACCCCAAAAATAAAAAAATCAAACCCATTTTTTTCTAATTTTTGCTAAAAATAACCGTTTTTTTATTGTTTGTTCAAACCCTTGTATCCCTATTGTTTTAATCTCTATTGCACAGGTACCTAAGCTAAGTACAGATCTCAAGCATTATGCACAGATATCATCATTGTCATCATCACATCATATCATATCATATGGGGGAACCTAGGCATGCGTTTACGTTTGATATATCATAAAAACATGCTTTGAAAATTGAACAAGGAACCTACCAATGGACGCTGGCGAGAGATGTGCTGGTCAGACTCCCGAAGAAGAATGTCAACAGCGACAGCATCAACGGGTGGATCGTACTGCCTCATCCCGCCTTGAACTAACCGGTGTAGAACTGGAGCATAAGTGTGCAGATCGAAGGGTGCAAGATGACCCTCTCCGGCATGTGGGTCGAGGAAGTCAGCCATCTCAGCCTCTGCAGCAGCATCTACAGTTGCGTGTGCTTCGGCAGCTGCCCGTGTCTCGTCATCGGCAACACGGCGAGAAGCGTGCTCTGCCTCAAGAATGAGAGCATCCATAGCCCCCATGGATGAACTCCCCGCGGCAAAGGGGCCCTCTCGCGCCCCCAAGTCATCATCTCCATAGCCCTAACCCACCATGAAGAGGAAGGGAATCACGAACAACAATGTAAACATCTCACAAAAGCAAGAGAGAATAACATGAAAGCTAAGAAGCAAGGAGAAGCAAAGGCAAGGTTGGAAGAGAGTTGAGAGTGCTGAGGAGCTAGAGAGAGAGAGACTAGAGGTGAGAATGAGCATAGTCCGCACGCCCTAAAGGGCCATATACGCGTCTCATAGTGCCGGTCACCATGTTTGATGATAGCAACCGTCAAGAAAATGAAGAGGCACTCGGTGACTGCCAACTCAAAGGGGTTTTTGATCCAGCGACTGCCAGGTCGGAGGGGTTTTGTCTAGGTGATCGCCACCTTGTCAAATGTCATTGAGTTTTGGGGTTCTGTGAGGAGCTGTTTGGGTGTTTGCTATTTGTTTTTATATGTGTTTTTAGATTATTGTCCAATTCTATTAACAAATTTTGTGTGTCGATCTTTTATTAATGTTTTAGTTGTGTGTGTTTTTGAAAAATAATTTTTAAAATCTTTTGAAAATGTTTTTCAAATGTAATTTTAAATCTTATTTTGTTCTATGTGATTTTCTACCTTGTCTTTTGGTAATGCTTTCTCTCGATAAATTTAATTTTAAGCCATGACTTTGCTTTTAATTATTTTTATCCCGTGCTTCGTCCCGAATTTTTAGGTCTTGACTCAACCTATTAATTTTTGGTTTTCTCTCCGAATAAATTTAATTTTAAGCCGTAACTTGGCTTTTAATTATTTTTATCTTGTGCGTCGTCCTGAATTTTTAGGTCTTGACTCAAGCTATTAATTTGTAATTTTGTCTCCGAATAAATTTAATTTTAAGCCCTTACTTGGTTTTTAATTATTTTTATTCCGTGTTTCACCCCGAATTTTTAGGTTTTGACTCGACCTATCAATTTGTGATTTTTTCTCCGGATAATTTTAATTTGAAGCCGTGACTTCACTTTTAATTATTTTTATCCCGTGCTTCATCTCGAATTTTTAAGTCTTGACTCGATTTATTAATTCATAATTATCCTTCTCGGTGAAAATAATTTTATGCTGTGACTTGGCTTCTTATTATTTTTATCTCGCTTTCGTCCCGAATTATTAGATCTTGACTCAATCGATCAGTTTGTGATTGCTTTCCCGGTTAAAGTAATTTCTAGGATCTTGACTCGATCATTTTGATTATCTTACCCCTAACTGAGTTCTTAGATCTTGACTCGATCTTTGACTTGTTTGATTCGATCTTTAGGATTTGTTTGATTATACCAGCATCTACATCATGTTATTATTTGCATCATGCATTCTTGTATTTTGCCCTAGGAACTACGTTTTGGTCTAATTCCTAGCAAAGGGGTACGTAGGCATCTCGAAAGAAATTCGAGTACGACAAACATCATATGTATGCTTGTGTGTTTGTGGCCTAAGATTAACGGCTTGGTCAAATGGATGTTGTCTATAGATCTTTAATATAACTTGCATCACGCGTTACTATGCAAATTTTATCAAAGGGGGACAACTGTAGACACCCCAATTTGACCCACACCTAATCTTAAGTGAATCTGATGATGAAAACAGTTGGAATGGTGCTTCAGTACGATTTTCAAAAAATGATCCAAGCTCAGTATTTGAATCCAATGATCAAAACCTTCAAACCAATGAAACCAGTCTGAACCGCTAACTCCATTGTGGCGACCGCCATAGAACTTTTTGGAAGATTCCATCTTTTTGTGGCGATCGCCAACTCCATTTTGGCGACCGCCATGAAACCTTTTAGAAGATTCCACCTTTTTGTGGCGACCACTAACTTTCATTGTGGCGACCGCCAATAGAAGCTTTTGGAACCTCTTCAAATATGGTGACCACCATGTTTATACCTAGCGACCGCCAACTTCAAATAGCCTGACGTGTCCCAAAACGTGTCAGCATCTTATTGGTTGAAGAATTCTATAATTACCATACCCCAGCGTACGTTTTCAGGACAGATTTTTAGAGAGAAGTTTAGTGAGAGAAGCTCTGCCGAGTCGCCGAGCAATCCGATCCCCGACGTCGAAACCCTGTCGAAGTACCGAGAGCCGAACCCCAAATACCAAAGTTCTGAAATCTTTGCTTGGATCATCACCCAATGATTGGACCATTGAAGTACATTCCTCGACTCGAGGATTCCTTAGCAATCCAAGTAACTTGTTTGGATCACCGGTCCTTCTAACTCCATTCCCTCTCTTTTGGAGTGATCGAGTTAAATTCAATTTCAATTCACATATTCCTTTCATTTGCATAGTTAATCTTATTTTCTTCATGTAATTTAGTTACTTTCTTTAATTCTTTAGTTATTAGTTTCTTAGTTTACACATTCACACTTAACACATTGTTACTTTTTTTTCATAAAATCATTTAACAGTGCTAATATATTTTGACAATTACAACTTGTTAATATTGTTAATTGTTATGATAATACACTTATATTTATGTGAATGTAATTGCTAATACTACATTCACATTTGAATTAAATAGTTGCACTTAATTTTTTTTATTTTTAGTATTAGTTTAATTTTCCTTTATTAGCATTTATTTTCTTTTTGTTTTTGTTTTCTTTTAAATATTAGTGTAATCTTCTTTTCTAGCATTTTATTTTATTTTTTCTTTATAAATAAACTTAGTTTTATTTTTGTTCTTTTATTTAAATCATGATAGCTTAGTTTATTTTTGTGAAATTGCATGTGGGAGTGCTCCATGTATCCTTTTGTTAGAAATTGCATGTCGTAGGACTTAAAATTTTATTTCTTTATTTCTTTTGATTTGGAGTTCTATATACATATGTTATGTATTTTCTATATTTGATTTTGGATGTTCTCTCTCTTTGCCTCTATTTTTTTTATTTGCATGCATTTGAGAAATCTCATTAAAGAATGAATGATGATTAGTAGAGGCCAACTTTATGATTAGACAAACAGGGTGCATAACACCTTCCTCGATTCGTACTTTAGCTCCCGAACCCTCTTTCTCTTGTTAAACATTTCAAAGATCAGTGACCATTTTTATTTTTCTTAGTTTTTCTCAAAAACTAAGTGGTGACTCTATTTTCAAACAAAAAGAGATTTTCAAAATTTGTCTTTTAAGGTGTTAAAATATTTTCTAAATATCTTTTGAATCCCAAATTTTTTAACCATTTCCAAAATTCCAAAATCCTGGCACCACAAATACACACACATAAATAGTGGCAGAAATTCTAGAGATAAAACAAATAAAATCATGCCAAGTTGTAGCCAAACCTGGATAGTGTAAAAGACGAAGAAATGGCGTTGGAGGATTGAAAGCCCCAACTTTCTCAAAGAAGTCTTCATCCAAGTTTAAAGCCAGAGCAATTAAAGTGATTAATCGTTTTCCAGCAATCCTGAGATGGCATGTAGAGACCCGGAACATGTTTAATTTATTTTTCATATTTTCGGTAAGAGAAGAGACCAAAATAAATTTACGCATGAGGGCTATAAAATTTTTGTTCGTTAAATGTTGAATTAGTAATATGTAAAAGTGAAATTGAGATACGTGGTGATGGATGGTGTTGTTATGGTTTTGTTAATGGATAATTCAAAATATTTAAATGTGAGCAAAGTTGAAGGTTTGAGTTGAATTTTAAGAAATTTTACAGAATTTCGATTCAGGGATCACCGTTCGAGCGGTGGGGGTCCTGTCACGCCCCAAACATCTGGGTCACGCGAAAGCCCACCAAAATACCCATTTAAGAAAAATAGGTTTCACAGTTGATAATCAAAATGTACAACATTTGGATAAAATTCCCACAGTTCAACTCTCATAATCTGGAAACATGCATTCTCATACATGAATAAGTATATCGCCTCAAGGCGTACAAAACCAACCTTCTGAAACAAGCATCACATGTAAAAGTACATGTACAAAATGGGAAAACTACAGCAAGTCTTCCATCACCTCTGCAACTAGGTCAACTCGTCATGCTCACTGAAAGGGTTTTACAGTAAAATTCCACACCGTGAGCCGAAGCCCAATAGAAAAATAGACAGTAAAGCTATAAAGCAGGCTATATTATTATACACACATGGGCTCAACCACGGGAGCCAAAAAGGTTTTCCTCTCAAAACCATCAATTTTCCACCAGACTAACACGAGTCTCAAAAGGTTTTATCTCATAAAATTCTACATTTTTCATCCTTCAAATTATGCATATCATCTTAACAGATATCATGCCACAGTTAAGGGAAAGTTGTAAATAAACAGGAAGCTCGACTCAAGCCACACAACTGAGGAGAAAGATAAAATGTAATCCTATGTACCGACTCTGCCACACCGATAAAGGTAACAACTATAGACTCTCGTCGATTACCCTCGACCCGCAGGTTCAGTAATGACAAGCTCTATACGGAGTCACAACAATGATGCCATTAACGGAGGCAACCGAACCACTCAATTTACGGGAACTAGCCTGAAGGTACAGAGCACCTGCTGCTTAATTTACGGGACCTGAGCCCGAGGGTACAAAGCACCTAATCACTCTCAATTTACGGGGACTAACCCGAAGGTACAGAGCACCTACAATGTGCACGTTTTAGGACTTACACCGAGGAGCAATGCAAGCCGAACTCAACAATACCCACTGTCACGGTACATCTATGAAGAACATTTAAAAACCCACCATAGCTCAACTATGAGAACCCGTAAAACAGTTTATACAACACAAGTATAAAAGAGATCCAATCCATAAAAATGGAGATCTAAAACCATTTTCAACAAAACGTTTAAAAGGTGAGTCTCAACCCCGCGGGTTAGCTCCGAACCTCCAAAAAGACATTTTTCACTCAATTTCACAAATCAACGTTTTCAAACCCCCTTTTGAAAACCATAGATGTCAACACACCCAGATCATGTATACAACCAAGAAAAGGGGTAAAAACCTACTTTTATCCAAAAATCAAGGTTTACACATGAAAATCACATTTGATGTATTTTCTACCTGGTGAAAGCACATATAATTACATAAAACACCCTTATACAGCAGTAGGGTCTAAAATCTTACCTTGGAGAGTCAAGAACTTGATGTCTCAAAACTAAATGGCGTCAGAACGAGAATCCAACTGGATAGATGCGAAGCCCTCGGCCCCAATAGCAAAGATTCACAAAGGAATCAACAACAAACCAAGTCTCGGGCCCACAAAGCTAGAGAGAAGGAGGAGAAAAGGAAAACTTAGGTTTGAAGAAAGGTTTTTGAACAAATATCTCCGCCACTGGGATATTTATAGAAAACCAAATTTTGCTCTGTTCAGTCAACCGAACCACTAAGTTCATTCGACCGAACTCAATAAAACCAGTTCAGTCGACCGAACTGGACCCTCCAGTCGATCGAACGACTAAGTTCAATCAATCAAACTCAATAAAACCAGTTCAGTCGACCAAACTGGACCCTCCAGTCGATCGAACTCAAGACCAGTGGCGTACTAGAATTTGCTGCTATTTTTCCAAGCCAAAAACCAACCCAATCCACCTAACTAAGGTCTGGCAAAACATAAAACACATTTACACATGATTTTCTACAACTTTAAAACATAAATCATGCATCAATGTTGTTCATATATTGGAATAAATACGTCAGATATATATACAACCTAAAATTCAAAGGTTCAGGATCTCACAACTCTTCCCCCTTAAGGAATTTTTCCCCCGAAATTCGCAACAAGGTCAAGAGGTAAGCAGGTCTGGATATCTAATACGCATCTCAGACTCCAGCTCCCATGTAGCTTCCTCAACCCCATGATGATGCAATAAGACCTTTGCATATGCAATTGTTCTTCTCCGCAACACCCGCTCCCTTGTATCAAGAATCCTCACTGGACGCTCCTCATAAGTGGCATCCTCATCAACTCGCAGCTCTACCCAGTCTAACACATGTGAAGGATCAGGCTCATACCTCCGAAGCATAGAAACATGAAACACGTTATGCACATATGCTAATGAGGTACCTAAGCCAAACGATAAGCAACCACACCAATCCTGTCAAAGATCTCAAAGGGTCCAATGAAGCGCGGTGATAGCTTCCCGCTATGACCAAACCTCATCAAACCTCTACGTGGTGAGACCTTCAGAAACGCATGATCCCCCACTGCAAACTCCAAAGGTTGCCTCCTCTGATTTGCATAACTCTTCTGGCGGCTTTGTGCTGTCAATAGGCGCTGGCGAATCGCCGTAACCTTCTCTATCGTCTCCCGTACCATGTCGGGTCTCAAGACCGTGGTCTCTTCCACATCTGTCCAACACACGGGCGATCTACACGGTCTACCATACAAAGCCTCATATGGTGCCATCCCAATACTGGACTGATAGCTGTTGTTGTATGCAAACTCTACTAAAGGTAGATGATCCTCCCACGAACCTCTGAAGTCAAGGACACAAGATCTCAGCATATTCTCCAGAATTTATATAGTCCTCTCTGACTGGCCATCCGTTTGGGGATGAAAAGCAGTACTGAACGTCAAGTTCGTCTCCAAGGCCTCCTGCAGACTCTGTCAAAAGCGCAATGTGAAGCGCGGGTCTCGGTCAGAAACAATAGATACTGGCACTCTGTGCAACTGACTACCTCCCTAATGTACAAGCTACTCAGTTGTTCCACCGAATCCCTCACTCGGATGGAGAGAAAGTGTGCAGACTTCGTCAACCTATCAACCACAACCCATACGGTGCTGTGTCCCCAAAGTGATCGAGAAAGTCCTTACACAAAGTCCATCGTGACATGCTCCCACTTCCACTCTGATATAGGCAATGACTAGAGCAATCCTGTCCGTCTCTGGTGTTCTGCCTTTACCTGCTGACAGGTGAGGCATCGAGAAACAAACTGGATCAAGTCTCTCTCCATCCTTGTCCAATAAAACTTATGGCATAAGTCATGGTACATCTTCGTGCCTCCAGAATGCACGGCAAGACGAGAATGATGACACTCATGTAGAAGATCCGCTTGGTATGACTCTGGCATGAACAACCTGCCTGCCAACCTCAAACTCTGATCAGAACCCACAATCCATCCTGCTGTATCCTCGCCACTAGCAACGAGGTCTCGTATCATCTGAGCCTCCTGATCTGCCTACTGGACCTCTAGTACACGTGCTATCAACGCTGGTCGAGTAATTACAGAAAACAAGGTGGTTCCCGTTGCGATCTCCTTGAGGAACAAATCAAATTCCCCAACGTCTGCAAGCATGTCCCACTCATGTATAGCCACAAAAGCTAAGGACCCATGAGACCTTCTACGGAGTGCGTCTGGCACAACATTGGCCTTCCCTGGATGGTACTACAAGTCAAAATCATAATCCTCTAATAACTCCATCCATCAGCATTGGCACAAGTTCAGGTCCTTCTGCGAAAATTAGTATTTTAAGCTCTTGTGATCGAAGAAAACCTTGAAATGCTCACCAAACAGATAGTGATGCTAGGTCTTCAAGGAAAAGACCACGGCTGCCAACTCCAAGTCGTGTGTCGGGTAGTTCCGCTCGTGTGTCTTCAACTGCCGGGAACCGTAGGCTACAACCTTACCCTCCTGCATCAGAACACATCCGAAACCGTCATGTGATGCATCATAGTACACCGTATACACCAAGCCTCGCACTGGAATGATGAACACTAGTGGACTAGTCAACCTCGTCTTTAGCTCCTGGAAGGCTGACTCATAGGACTCACTCCAAACAAACACAACTTTCTTCCGTGTCAGACGTGTCATCGGTGCAGCGAGTCTAGCAAAGTCCTTCACGAACCGTCGATAGTAGCCGGCTAGACCTAGAAAACTACGTATCTCAAAGACACTCTTCGGCCGCTCCCAATCGGTCACAGCATCTGTCTTTGACGAATCCACTGATACCCCATATGTTGACACTACGTGTCCCAAAAATCTCACCTCAGTCATCCAGAACTCACACTTCTCGAACTTCGCGTACAAGCGATGCTCTCTCAGAAGCTGTAGAACGATACATAAGTGATCCTCATATGCCTCCCTAGTGGGTGAACATATCAGGATATCATCCACAAACACCACCACAAAACTGTCCAGGTAAGGATGGAAGATCCGGTTCATCAGACCCATGAACGTAGTTGGTGCGTTCGTCAGACCGAACGGTATAACCAAAAACTCGTAGTGACCATAGTGAGTTCGGAAGGTGGTTTTTGCTATGTCCTCGTCCTAATTCTCAACTGGTGATATCCCGACCTCAAGTCAATCTTCGAGAAGCAGGTCGAACCCTTCAGCTGATCAAACAAGTCATATATCCTCAGCATTGGATACTTGTTCTTTACTGTTACCTGGTTCAGCTTCCTGTAATTGATACACAGACGCAAAGATCCATCCTTCTTCTTGGAAAAAAGAGCAGGAGCTCCCCACGGCGAAGTACTTGAACGTATAAACCCGCTGTCTAGCAACTCCTGTAACTGCACCTTGAGTTCACGCAACTCAACGGGTGCAAAGCGATAGGACGGTATAGATATGGGAGCAGCTCTGGGAACTAGATCAATAGAGAACTCTACCTCCTGGCTCGGTAGCAACTTAAACAGATCAATAGGAAAGACATCAGGATAGTCGCACACCATCAGAGGTAACTCTCCTCGAACCCAAACTACCTCATCCAACATAAGGGCTGCAAAAAGGGAACCCAGGTTGCCCTGGTTCCGCACAACACCTGGCATTGACCTCAACCCTCATCCCGATCTCCCACAAAACAAAAGTAATCTCCTGTTGGTGTACAAATCGTTACCCTCTGTCAAATGCAATCGATGAAGGCATGATAGGTGGTCAATCAGCCCATTCATAGGATGACATCAAACGCGGTCATGTCCAGAACAACAAGGTCGAACTCTAAACAACTACCAGCGACCTCCAACACGTAGGATCTACAGACGAGACTCAACGTCACATCCCCACTCACTGGGGTTTCCACGTACATAGTACTACCCAACCAATCCATTTCCAATCCCAAAGTAGATGCAAAAGCAGAAGATATAAATGAATGTGATGCTCTAGTGTCGATAAGAACACTGGCCCATGATCTGTAGACTAGAAAGGAACCTCTAATCATGGAGGTTGTAGCAGCAGCATCGGGCAAGATCGGTGCTCTAGAAGAACTAGGATCTGCAAGAACATAAGCACTGGCTGGTCCGTTGCGGCTCTAAACTGCCGACTGTCTACCTGACTGCACTGATGCACCCCTTCTACAAATCTAGACGTCTAAGCTCTCGGTTGCTGATACGTCTGTCATCCCTAGCTAGATGGAATAGCTGATGCGCCTGTTGTACACTGCATACTCCCTCTTCCGGGGTAATCCCGACAGATGTACCCAGACTGGCCGCACTCAAAACATATCATTGGCCCCCTCCCCTGTTCATGCGACTGCGACTGTACCTGTGCCTGAGCAGGCGCTGCACTCCTGTACTCAGCCGCACGATGTCTTGGCCGCTAGCATCTGTGACAAAGAAGCCCTCTCTGATCTGACCTTCCTGTTGAAGCTACAGGAGGCGTGGAGGCAGAAGACTGTGGCGGATACGACCCCACTAGATGCGAACTTAGACTAGACGTCCATCGACGCTTGTTCTCCCTGCGCCCCTGATCCTGTGTACATCCCCCGCTCGTCCTACTGACCCCTACTGTCCCTATCTCTGCGCGTCTCATTCAGAGTGTCCTCCACTTTCATAGCAGTCTCCACCAGCTCTGTAAAGACCTGCATCCTGAACGCTGCCACTCTGTCTCGGATAGAGGGCCTCAAACCCCTCTCGAACCTTTTTACACATAACTCATTAGTAGGTACAATCTCCTATGCAAACCTGGATAGGCTAGTAAACTCAGCCTCATACTCAATCACTGTCATCGTCCCCTGCGTCAGAAATAGGAAGTCCTCTCTGTAGCGATCCCTCAGAGTCGCTGGAAAGTATTTCTCTAGAAATACATTCGTGAATGCATCCCAAGTGCCTGCCACTATGGTCTTGGCGAACTTCCACCACATATGAGCACTCCCTCTCAGCAGGAAGGCGGCACATATAACCCTCATATCATCTTCCTCAATCTGAAGCGAATCAAGGATTCTGGTAACCAGCACCAGCCATTCTGTGGCGACCGTGGGATTGGGATCCCCAGAAAAGGTAGGAGGGTCCAGACGACGAATCTCACGCATCGCAACTGTCACCCTCGGCTCAGGTTTGGTCTCCCTTCCCCTAGTGGCCTCAGCCAGTTACTCGGATGGAGCCGACCATCTCATGCAACAAGTCTCCCTCAGCAACGGGTCCTTAAGGTGCATTAGCATCCCCAACATTTGGGGTTGGAACGTCCCTTCGGCCAGAACCACGGCCACAGCCTCGACCACGGCATCGTCCTCCCCGCGTGGACATAACTCTATATGAAAGCAACATAACAGGATAATGTTAGGGATGGTATACTGAAAACCATGATTTTAGTATTTAATTTTAATTTTAACAAAATTAGTTTTCTATTTTATGAGAATCTTTATGAGTAATGTATGTATATCATTTATTTGTTATGCATGGATGTCCG
>JAULJZ010082685.1:0-12601 GCA_032270985.1 Heliamphora pulchella
AGACTTTCCTATCCACACATGGCATTATTCATCAGACTTCTTGCCCAGCTACCCCACAGCAAAATGGTGTCGCTGAGCGCAAGAACCGCCATATTATGGAAACTGTTTGAGCTCTCTTGTTTCAGACGCACGTACCTAAGAAATTCTGGGGGGCTGCCGTGTTAACTGCTTGTTGCTTGATCAATCGCCTCCCCTCTCAGGTACTTGGTGGACAAATTCCGATGGCCGTCCTTTCTCCTGGGAAGAGCCTTTTCTCTCTACCATGGAGAATTTTTGGGTGCCTTTGTTATGTTTGTGACACTCATCCTCAGCGGACGAAGTTAGACGCTCGGGCTGTCAAATGTATTTTTCTTGACTATTCGAAGACTCATAAGGGGTACCGCTGCTTTTGTCCCTCTCTACACAATTTTCTTATCTCCCGAGATGTTGTCTTTGTAGAGTCTACTCCTTTCATTTCTGCGTCAGAATCGGTTGTGTCGGGAGTCGGGAGTTCTGATCTTCAAAGTCTTGACTTTTTAGTGTCTTGCTTACCTTTGTCCTCTTCTACAGGTGCTCCTCTTACTACGGGGTCCTCTCCACCTTCTCCATCAACTCCTTCAGCTTCATTGGACCTCTCCTCTGCTAAGCCAGTCTCCTCGTCTGCAGATCCTCTTCTTATGGTAAGTGCTCCTCCTCCTGACAATACTGCTCCTATTGCTACTCGAAAATCTTATCGGACTTGTAGGGATCATCCTCTCTATACTACCTCCTACAAGGGTTTTTCCGCCTCCTTATAGGTTTGTATTGCCACCCTAGATCAGGCCGTTGTTCCTCGTACTGTTACCGAGACCTTAGCCGACCCTGGCTGGCGGGGTGCTATGTTGGAGGAGATGTAGGTTCTTGAGTTCACCTCGACTTGGTCCCTTGTTTCTCTTCCGAAAGGTAAACAAGCCATTGGCTGCAAATGGGTCTTTACAGTTAAGCTCAATTTTGATTGTTCTCTTACCCGCTTGAAGGCTCGTCTTGTTGCAAAAGAGTATGCTCAGATGTATGGAATTGATTATTTTGAGACCACCTCTCCTGTTGCCAAGATGGCATCTGTTTGCCTATTTATGTCTCTTGCTGTCACTCGCCATTGGCCTTTGTATCAGCTTGATGTGAAGAATGCTTTTCTTCACGACGATTTGCAAAAGAAAGTATATATGGAGCAACCTCTCGGTTTTGTTGCTCAGGGGGAGGTCTCAGCTGGTATGTCGTCTCCATCGCTCTCTTTATGGGTTGAAGCAGTCTCCACGGGCATGGTTTGGTCGCTTTAGGTTTGGTCGCTTTAGTATAGTTATGCGCCAATTTGGTCTTCTATAGTCCGAAAAAAACCACACAGTGTTTATCGGCGTTCCTCTGCTTATTGTTATCACAGGGGATGATACGGTGGGCATTTCTGAGTTGAAGCAATTTCTAAAATCTCAGTTTCAAACTAAAGATTTTGGAAAATTGACATACTTTTTCGGAGTTGAGGTAACACGTGGCAAGAAGGGTATCTTTATTTCCCAGCGAAAATATGTGCTGGATATTCTAGCTGATGCGGGGCTTCTACGAGTAAAAGGGGTCGAGTCACCTATGGACCCGAGTGTCAAACTCCTCCCTGATGAGGGTAATATTTTTCCTCATCCTGAACGATATAAAAGAATGGTTGAAAAGTTGAACTATCAAACAACAATGACAAGACCAAACATCGCATTTCTTGTGAATGTGGTATGTCAGTTCATGGCTGCGCCTCGGGTCCCACATTGGAATGTCGTAGTTTGAATTTTACGATATCTCCACAGTAACTCTGGTAAGAGGCTACATTTCAGTGATCATTGCCACTCTATGATGGAACGGTATTCTGATGCAGACTGGATAGGATGCCCCATTGATCAGAGGTCCACTTCTGGATTCTCTATATTTATTGGTGGCAATCTTATCTCTTGGAAGAGTAAGAAGCATAACGTCGTTTCTCGGTCAAGTGCAGAAAATGATTATCGGGCCATGGCTCTGGCAACATCTGAGATTTTATGGCTCCGTCAGTTACTTAGTGAGTTAGGTGATCTTTGTCATGGCCCAATCAAACTTTTGTGTAATAATAAATCTGCAGTATATATTGCTACAAATCCAGTATTTCACGAGCGCACGAAACATATCGAGGTAGATTGTCATTTCATTCGGCGAGAGTTTCAAAATGGTGTGATCATGTTTGGCTCCGTTCGTACTGGAGAGCAATTGGTAGATCTTTTCACTAAATCTGTTCCGGATCTTCGAGTCCGATACATATATGACAAGCTGGGCATGTTGGATATATATGCTCCAGCTTGAGGGAGGTGTTAGCTTTATTATGATTGTTATCCAGTGTGGTTGGACACACCATATCTTATTGTATATCCTCGTTTAGCTATAAATAAACTAAGTACGTGCCCCATTAGGGTTAACGCTTTCATTAAACTTAATATTATCTGATTAACATGTTATAGTTATAAACTTATAGCATCAAGCAATAGAATTTCTATGTATTGATGTTGAATCAAAAGCTACAAGAAAAAATGTGTAAGCACACTTGTTTAAAATTTTAAACTTTTTGTTGAACCATAAGATAAAAATTAAAAACAATTTATAACAAACACCTTCCATGTACAGACTACAAAGGCAATGAGCGTATGGTCACTTTGTTAAATCTCTCACATAAAACGTAGAACTTTTACTCCCCTCCTCCTCCTCCTCCCCCTCCCCCCACAGTGGAAAGAACTAATACATTCAAATTTGAAGCTCAATGTAACTCTGGGATCTCCATAATTTTATATTATATTTGAAGTTTTTGACCACTTAAGATGGTGAATACAATTGTTCTAAATGGATTGGTTCATTTCCGTGTGAACCTCTACAAGAATAGAGCTAGGGATCTGAAAATAGAGCAGAAAACAATCATATTCCAGACTGATTAAGCAACAAAAGGGGGATTGATGGCTATCCATTAAAAATGGATTTAAGTGGAATCTACTAGGTAATTGTAATTCAAGCTTTGACAGAGGAAACTGAGCTGTTAGATGCAGGTTATTTCTTCAGAAAATATGAGTGTAGTAATTAAATGGTTTGGGTTCACAAATGCTAACCAAAGGTGTTTTCCATTGAAGTTTTGAAATTGGTAGGTGGTGAAAAGAATGAAAACACCATTCTTCCTTTGGCATTCAGAGGAGCTTGCAGATGGATGAATATTGTCAGAGCTTGCAGATGGATGAATATTGTCAGAGTGTTGTATGGAGAAAAAAGATACTAGTGGGAAAGATGGCAGGGGCTCAACAACAAAGGAGGGTGCAAAAATTCTGTTAGCCCAATAGCTTTTTATATTGATTTTGATGATTTTCATAATTTATTTTCTAAGAATAAATGGTTTTAAAAGGATAATATTTATATTTTTCAAAAAAAAAGTGTTAGACACATATTGAACAAATGAGTTGACACCTTTAGCCAAAAGAAATGACTTATCTCTCAAAATAATTAAAATACCTAAGTATTCTTGAGAATATTTTGTATTGAACCCAATTGATAATTGAGTTAAAACTTTAAGGCAAAGTATACTTGAAGATATCAAGTGTGTCAATACTTTTGAACAAATGATTTGACACCTTAACTTGTCGTTGAAGTTGTTTTCAAGTATTAAAAGTTAGTGTCGACATAAATGAATTTTGTGTTAATACAAAAGAGCCGAAACTCTCTGGACTCATAATGAGTCGACAAAAATTGAATTCATGTCGACACAAAAGTGGCTCCTCACTTTTGTTATTCGGAACTTTGAATCGACACAAATGCCAAATGAGTCGACACAAAAGTACCAAGACTACCTGTAGATTTTGGGTGTCGACACAAAATTGAATACAAGTCAACATAAATATCCCGAGCCCACCTGAAGAAATTTGGTGTCGACACTAAAGTCCAAATGAGCCGACACAAATATCCCGAGGGTTCTTGCAGAATTTTAATGTCGACATCAAGAAGATTTGAGTCGACACAAATTATCCTTGTTCAGATGCTGAAGTTCAAATGAGTCGACATAATATCCATTTGTGTCGACACCATTGTATTGGTGAGGACAATTGCAGAAATTGTGTCGACATATCAAAAAATTTAAGTCAACCCAATCACTTGAAGATCCATACCCTAGACATTTTGTGTCGACAAAAAAGCCTTTGTGTCGACACCTGCGACGGAAATTTAAATTCGCGACAGACTTCAACGGTTGAATTTTTGGCATTTAATACCCTCACCTACCTCCAACGGTCATGAATGCTCAAGAGCTTATATAAGGAGTTACTCCTCAGCATTTAATCTCTCTGGAGACTTACAATCACTGTTCTATTACTTAATTCAAACTCAAAATTTTCAAGCTTTCATTTATTGCTGAACTCCAGCTCTTGTACCTCATCTCTCTTTGCCTCTTCATTTATTGTCAATCAATTTTTGTAAAGAGAGTGAGTGATCATTATTGATACACTTCATTTACTGTATTCAAGGGTGAGTCACCCTTTATCCTTTGAGTGCGTGAATAAATCTCATCAAAGAAGAGTTCAAAAGTGATTAGAAAAAAACAGAGAATTGTTTTCATAGGATCATCTTAAAGCTGATATAGGCTTTTGAATGTGCCCGTAAGCATTCGTTTTCTCAAGCGAAGACTTGAGGTTGTAAGGCTGTGAATGCGCCCGTTAAACATTCCACGTAGTGGAAATTCTCAAAGAGAAACTTGAGAAGTGGATGTAGACTTGGAAAAAATCGAACCACTATAAATTCTTAGTGTCTGATTCATTTTCTCTATCTTTATCCTCTTTAATATTTACATTATTTATTCTCTATTTATACTTGCTATATTTTTTTGAAATATTAAAAAGTTTTTGAAAAAGTTTTAAAATTGTTATTAATTTTTTAAGACCCAATTCACCCCCCACTTGGGTTGCCTTAAACTAACAATTGGTATCAGAGTTTGGATTCTTGTTTTTTACTTAACAATTTAAGAGTTTATATGGCAACCACTAGCATCAGACATATCTAATCCGAAAGTCAATCGACTAATAGACCTCCCTTATTCAATGGAACAAATTACAATTATTGAAAGGCTAAAATGAGAATCTACATTCAAGCCGTAAGCTACGACCTTTGGTGGGTTATCATTAATGGATCCAAAAGACTCACCAAAACCGTTAAAGAGGCTTCCGTCCCTAAACCAGAAGCTGAATGGACAAAAAATGAAATTAGAGAGATTCAAAAAAATGCTAAAGTTATGAATCTCCTATATTGCTCACTTGACCCAAATGAGTTCAATAGGATCTCTACATGTGACACCGCAATAGAAATATTGGACAGACTTAAAGTTACCCATGAGGGTACTAATCAAGTGAAGGAGTTCAAAATAAGCTTGTTTGAGCATAACTATGAGTTATTTAAAATGAAGCATGATACAACCATATCTGATATATTTACACGCTTTACTGATATTAGAAATGGACTAAAATCTCTCGGTAAAATTTATTCTAATGCAGAAATGGTGAGAAAAACTCTTAGGTGTATGCCTAAGAGCTGGGAAGCTAAGGTGACAGCTATCCAAGAAGCCAAAAACCTCAACACTCTCAGCCTAGAAGAACTTCTTGGATCTCTCATGACCTATGAGATGAACATAAAGATGAACGATGAGGATGACAACAAAAAGAAGAAGAACATTGCCTTCAAATCCTCAACTCATGATGAAGAGTCCGACGAAGATTCCTCAAGTGATGAGAACGAAGATATAGCCCTCATCACAAAGAAATTCAAACGGTTTCTTAGAAATAAAAAACAAGGACGAAGAAAATTCTTCAAGAAGGAAGGACACCAAGGTGAGCCTACCAAATTCAAATGTGACTCTAGCAAATTCAAAAACGACTACAAGAAAGAGGAAATCATTTGCTACGAGTGCAAGAAGCCTGGACATGTCAAAGCTGAATGTCCTTTGCTCAAAAAGCAATTCAAGAAAGGCTTCAAAAAGGCTATGATAACCGCGTGGAGCGAAAGTGATGACAGCAGCTCCGAAGATTAAAAAAAGAGAACGAAGTTGCAAATCTATGCCTCATGGCTAAGGAAGATGATGAGGTAACACCTGACCCTTTTTCCTTAGTTGAATTGCAAAATGTATTTGAAAATTTGCATGATGAATTGAGAAAAATGGGTGCTAAGAACTCTATTTTAAAGAAGTTGGTTCTTTCCTTCTCAAGTGAAATTGAAACTTTGAAAAGTGAAAAACTCTCTTTATCAAAACAAGTTTAAGTTTTGAAGGATAAAAACAAAGTTTTGATTGAAAATGTTGAAGACCTTACAAAAACCATTTACAAGTTCACTCAAAAAAAGAACAACTTAGACAAATTTCTTGACATGCAAAAATGTGTTTTTGACAAAACCGGGATTGGGTAAAAACCAAAGAAGAAACAAAAGTTCTTAAGCAATATTTTTGTCAAAGCATCTTCAAATCATAAAAATGCTACCTGTTTTCATTGCTATGAACATGAGCATATTGTCACACATTGTCCACATAGAAAATCTTCAAATTTCTCTGTAAAGAAGATTTTGGTTCCTAAGGGAACACATCTCCAAGAAACTAACTCCAAAGGACCAAAGAAAATTTGGGTATCAAAAATAAGAAATTGATTCTCCTTGCAGGTATGTTTCAAGTCCTCATGCAAGGAGGGGATGTAGTACCTTGATAACGCTTGCTCAAAACACATAACAGGCGATCAATCTATGTTTGCATCCCTCAAACCAAAGGATGGTGGATTTGTAACATTCGGCGACAATAGCAAAGGAAAAATCATAGGAATTGGGTGTATCGGTAAAATTCCTTCCCCTTCTATTGAAAATGTTTTGCTTGTTGATGGTTTGAAACATAACCTTCTTAGCATAAGCCAACTTTGTGAAAAAGGCCACAAGGTTGTCTTTGATCATGCTAAGTGTGTTATTGAAGATTCAACCAATAATAAAATTATTTTTGAAGGTCATAGGCATAAAAATGTTTATACATTTACTCTAAATGACATTTTCAAAAATGACACCAAGTGCTTAGCCGCCTTAAGTGATAATAGTTGGTTGTGGCATAGAAGGCTTAGACATGCACACATAAACTTGATTTTCAAACTTTTGAAAAAGGAATTGGTGATTGGGTTACCCCAAATCAAATTTGAAAAAATCAGTATGTGTGATGCATGTCAACAAGACAAACAAGTTAGAAGTTCTTTTCATTCTAAAAATGAGATTTCAACTTCTAGGCTATTGCAATTATTGCACATGGACTTATTTGGTCCAACAAGGACTTTAAACCTTGAAAACAAGAGATATACTTTTGTTATTGTTGATGATTTCTCTAGATACACTTGGGTGCTTTTCCTAACTCATAAGGATGAAACTTTTGCCTCTTTTACAAAACTGTCTCACGGAGTTCAAAATGAAAAAAGTTTTTAAATTACAAGTATCTGAAGTGATCATGGTAGAAAATTTAAAAATAAAGATTTTGAAAAATTTTGTGATGAAAATGGTATTAACCATAACTTCTCTGCTTTTAGAATCCCTCAACAAAATGGAGTTGTTGAGAGGAAGAACAGAATATTAGAAAAAATGGCTAGAACCATACTATGTAAAAACAATCTACCAAGATACTTTTGAGCAAAGGCTGTCAACACAGTTTGTTTTATCATAAACAGAGTTATGATACGAGCTTCTCTCAAAAAAACCCCATATGGGCAATGGAATGGAAGAAAATCTAACATCAACTATTTTTGCGCCTTTGGGTGCAAATGTTTTGTTTTGAACAATAAAGAACTTTTGGGCAAGTTTGACGCAAAATCTGATGAATGTATTTTCTTAGGGTATTCTAGATCTACCAAAGCGTATAGAGTTTTCAACAAAAGGACCCTAATTATTGAAGAATCTATACATGTTTTTGATGAAACTAACCTTGGTTTTTCAAAAAAATTTTGTGAAGATAACTTAGTTGACATAAAAAAAGGTGCTGAAGATATCTTTAACAAAGAAAAGGAAGAACCAAATCAAGAGGAAGCTTTAAATCCTCAACAAATTGAAGTCCAACAGGCTGCTGAATCTTCAAATCCTGAAAATTCAGATTTGCCTAAAGAGTGAAGGTATGCTCATGGTCACCCAAAAAAATCTTATCATTGGTAATCCATTTCAAGGTATCAAAACTTGATCTTCTCTACATAATGTTTGTGGTAATCTAGCATTTCTATCCCAGACTGAACCAAAACATTTTGAGGAAGCCGAAAACGATGAATTTTAGACCTTGGCTATGCAAGAAGAGCTTAATCAATTTGAAAGAAATAAGGTTTGGACTTTAGTCCCAAAACCTAAGGAACACTCCATCATCGGTACAAAGTGAGTTTTTAAAAACAAAATAGATAAAAATGAAGTAATTCTTATGAACAAAACTCGATTGGTAGCCCAAGATTACAATTAGGAAGAAGACATCGATTTTGATGAGACTTTTGCTCATGTGGCTAAACTTGAAGCCATTAGGATGTTGCTTGCTTTTGGATACTTTAAAAACTTCAAACTCTATCAAATGGATATCCAGAGTGCCTTTTTAAATGGTTTTATCTCGGAGAAAATTTTCGTGAAACAACCTCCTTGCTTTGAAAATTCAAATTTTCCAAATCATGTTTACAAACTTATCAAGACTCTTTATGATTTAAAGCAAGCACCTAGAGCATAGTATAAAAGGCTAAGCAAATTCTTGATTGAAAATGAGATTTCAAAAGAAAAAATTGATACTACTATTTTCATCAAGTCTCAAGGAAATGATATGCTAATTGTCCAAATTTATGTAGACAGTATTATTTTTGGTTCAACTAATGAATCTCTTTACAAGGATTTTGCTAAGTGTATGCAGAGAGAATTCAAGATGAGCATGATGGATGAACTTAACTACTTTCTTGGATTACAAATCAAACAAACTCAAGAAGGAATCTACATCAATCAAGCTAAGTACACGAGGGACATATTGAAGAGGTTTGACATACTGAAAACAAAATCTATGGAAACTCCAATGTGTCCTACAACAAAACTTGACAAGGAAAAAATGGTATAGCAATAGATAAAAAGCGATATAGAGGTATGATTGGATCTCTATTATATTTAACTGCTAGCCGTCCTGGTATTATGTTTAGTGTATGCATGTGTGCTAGATTTCAATCAAATCCTAAAGAATCACATGCGACCGCTATTAAGCGCATCTTTAGATACCTCTTAGGTACACAAAACCTACGATTGTTCTATCCTAGAAGAATAACCTTTGAGTTATTTGGTTATTCAGATACTGATTTTGCCAGTTGTAAAGTAAATAGGAAAGTACAAGTGGTACTTGTCAATTCCTAGGACACTCACTAATCTCTTGGTTTAGTAAGAAACAGAACTCAGTAGCCTTGTTTATAGCCGAGGCTGAGTGCATTGCAGTTGGAAGCTGTTGTGCACAAGTTCTTTGGATGAAACAACAATTAGAGGACTATGATTTTTGTTTAGATCATATCCCTATAAAATGTGATAACACAAGTGCAATTAATATATCCAAAAACTCAATACAGCACTCAAGAACCAAGAATATTGAGATTAGACATCATTTTATACGAGATCATGTGCAAAAAGACAATATCGAACTTGAATTCATAGGCACAGATTACCAATTAGCTGACATTTTCACAAAAATCTTAAATGAAGAAAGAATATGCTATATTAGAGGAAAACTTGGTATGGTATGTGCTCCTAATTCATGATTAATATGCCATACTAACCATGTCTTTTTAATACATTTCAATACTTTTGATATTCTTCATTGATGTGTGAAAAGTGTCGACATCACTTGAAAAAGTGTCGACACATATGTGTGCTAAGTTGACCAAAAAATGTATAAAAGTGGCACTACGAAGCAAAGTGTCTACCGCTTTCTATATAGTGTCGACTCAAATTCGTTGTCTGACTCTCGGTAAATTCGTATCGACCCAAACAGCCGAAAGTGTCGACACCTTAAAAAGTGTCAACATAATTTTTACTCTTTATCGCCCACACTCGCGAAGAAAAGTGTGGACCCAAATGACATTTGTGTGGACACAAATCTTTTTGCCTATATAAAGAGGCACCGACCCCACCTGTCGCGTCGTTTTCCCTCTCTCACACACGACTGTTCATCTCTCGCGATTTTTTGCCTTTCAAAAGGTCATGTCGACTCATCTCCTCCTCCTCTCTTCAAATCTACCCTCAAATCAAACAAAATGCCACCGAAGACAATGGGTAAGGGTGCAAAATGCACTGGCAAAGCGGGTTCTTCGAACCCTAGGGCCTCCAAGAAGAAGATGACCATTTCGACGGCAACAGCGACGGTAGAGGTTGCAATGACAGAAGCCGTCAGTTTCAAATCCCCAAAATTTCAACTTTATTTCTCTTCCTTTGTAAACGCAAAGTTATTCCTGGCCGTAGTGTCGACTTTTCTTTTTTCGACTCTATTGAAATGCGTTTTAAGGATTTATTCTCAAGTCTCGGGTAAGAGAGACTTTTACAAATTCGTGAACCACACTATCTCACACTCGTCAAACTATTCTATACTCACTTTCACGTCTCCTTGATTCCAACCACCACCATCACCACCACCACGTGGGTGAATGGTGTTGAGATTCACTTGACCCCCTCAATCTTAAATGAAATCCTTTGTATTCAAGAAGGAGAAATTTGTATTCCTTGCAACAAGAGACCCCTTGACATTGATGATTTCTCTTTTTCTGATGCTGTGAGAAACATTTTTGAGAATGATGAGATCGATCCCTCCAAGCCCTTAGAAGCAAACTCCCTTAAGTCAGAAATGCTAATCTTGCATCATATGATAAACCATATTTTTCTTCTCCAAATGGGCAAATTTGGTGATGTTGCCTACATGCATGTTTTCATCATGTGGTGCATCCTAGAACAAAAGAACCTAGACCTAGATTTCTTATTCATTTATGAAATGTTGCAATCGCATAGCAAGTCAAATTCCTCTCTTCCACATGTTATGTATCTGACCCGAGTCTTTCACCACTTTGGCGTAGATTTATCTGCAGAGAAAATGGTTCAATTCTCCAAACATGATTTGTATGGTGCTTCGACACTGAAACATATGCAAATTTTGAAAGTTGACGGAGTCTGGACCACCAGACGTGGAACACCATCTGTCTCTCACCCTCAGTCTGCATCTCGAGAATTTTCTCCTATTCGTGTTTACTTTGATTCTCCTGCTCCACCATCCACTAGGACAGACACTCTTGGTCCTTCTCATGCTCCTCCTCCTCCTACACATGTTCATACTCCATTTGCTCCACCTGCTTCTTCATCTGCTCCTCTTAGTGTTGATCTTTCTGAGGTTGTTTCCTTGATTAAAGATGTATCCTCTTCCTTGACCTCTTTCCAAATAAGGTCGATCAAGACCTGTTTGATCTCAATCGAACTATATCTTCCTTATTTGAAAAAGTCAAGTATTTAGATAAAACCAACCGTACGTTGAGAATGCAACAGATGCTAGAAGAGCCCTTTGCAAAACAATGGATGACAGTATTATCTCCATAGTAAATTGCAACAAGGCCATCCTCCAGCAGATGAGAAAAAAATATGATCAAGAAATTATCACAGCCGTGCATGCCAACTCCAGAAAAGTCGAGAAACATTTTCAATGGATTCATGAAGCCTTGAGCAAGTAGTTCAAGGCAAAAGAGACCAAAGAAGATAAAGCTGCACGTTTAAAGCGTAAAGCAGATCTTGCTTTGGCTGTCACTTTTGAAGCCATGACAGCAACAGAAACCAAAGATGAACGAGCCAAATCGTCGAAGGAACGCGCTTCTGAGAGAAAACAGAAAGCAGAAGAGAAGAAGTTCAAAAAATTATTGAACGACCAATGATTACCCCTCTTTTCATAATTCCAAAAGGGGAGAAGGTGAAGTGAAGGGGAGAGGAGAGGCAGAGAAAGTGAAGTAAAGAAGTAACAAAACATTCATTCAGTAGTTTTTGATAGTGAAGGAAAAGTTGTATTTGTTAAACATACATTTCCTGTTATTGTTGTTTATGGTGATTGAATGGTTTGGTTGAATGGTTTAAACATTGTTTTTATACTTATGGATGAATACTTATGTATGATAAATTTCTTTTGATAGCTCATCTATATGTATGACTTTTTAGATTTTGAAAAATTACTTTGCATATATTTGTTCTGTTGCACAAATTTTAATAAACTCAGAACACTTCTAAGTTTACATTGCAAATCATCTTTAAAATGTATACTATCATGTTGATGAAATGCCTAACTTTTACGAATGCATATTCTGTTTAAGTCATAGCGATAAGAGGAGAACCCTTGTTAATAATCTTTTTAAATGTTTTCTAGAAAATGTTAAAATAGTTATAATCATGAAAAAAGGAGATATTGTTAACCCAAGGGTTTTTTATATTGATTTTGATGATTTTCATAATTCATTTTCTAAGAATAAATGGTTTTAAAAGGATAATATTTATATTTTTCAAAAAGAAAGTGTTGACACATATTGAACAA
>JAULJZ010082696.1:0-12601 GCA_032270985.1 Heliamphora pulchella
TGTGTACCTAAGTGTTATCTAAAGATGCGCTTAACAGCGATCACATGTTATTATTTTAGATTTGATTTAAATTTAGCACACATGCAAACACTAACATAATATCTGAACGACTGGTAGTTAAATATAAAAGAGATCCAATCATGCCTCTATAAAGTTTTTCATCCATTGCTATGCCATCTTCATCCTTGTCATGTTTCGTTGTAGGGCATATTGGAGTTCCATGGGTTTTGCCTTTAGCATGTCGAATCTCTTTAGTATGTCCCGTGTATACTTAACTTGATTAATGCAGATTCTTTCTTGAGTTTGTTGAATTTGGAGTCCGAAAAAATAGTTGAGCTCACACAGCATGCTCATTTTGAATTCTCCCTGCATACACTTAGCAAAGTCTTTGCCAAGAGATTTGTTAGCTGCACGAAAAATAATATCATCTTCATAAATTTATACAATTAGCATGTCATTTTTTTGAGACTTGATGAAAAGAGTGGTATCAATTTTTTCTCTTGAAAATTTATTTTCAATCAAGAATTTACTTAGCCTTTCATACCAAGCTCTAGGTGCTTGCTTTAAACCATAGGGAGCCTTGGTAAGTTTGTAAATATGGTTGGAAAATTTAAATTTTCAAAACTAGGAGGTTGTTTAACAAAAACTTCCTCCGAGATAAAACTATTTAAAAAGGCACTTTTGACATCCATTTGAAAGAGTTTGAAATTTTTAAAACATGCAAAAGCAAACAATATCCTAATGGCTTCAAGCCTAGCCACAAGAGTAAAAGTTTTATCAAAATCGATGCATTTTTCTTGATTGTAACCTTTGACTATTAATCAAGCTTTGTTCCTAAGAACTACTCCATTCTCATCCATTTTATTTTTAAAAACTCATTTTGTACCGATGGTGGAGTGTTCCTTAGGTCTTGGGACTAAAGTCCAAATTTTGTTTATTTCAAATTAATTTAACTCTTCTTGCATTGCCAAGGTCCAAAATCCATCCTTTTTGGCTTCCTCAAAATATTTTAGTTTAGTCTGGGGCAAAAATACTAAATTACCACAAACATTATGTAGAGAAGATCGAGTTTTGCTACCATGTGATGGATCACCAATGATAAGATCTTTTAAGTGACTATGAGCATACCTCCACTCTTTAGGTAAATCTGAATTTTTTAGATTTGATGATTCAGCAATCTGTTGGACTACATTTTGTTGAAGATTTGAAATTTTCTCTTGATTTGGCTCTTTCTTTTCTTTGATGAAGATATCTTCAACATTTTTTTCTTTGTCTAACAAGTTATCTTCACAAAAATCTTTTGAAGAACCAATGTTAGTTTCATCAAACACAACATATATAGATTTTTTAACTAAGGTCATTTTGTTGAACACTCTATACGCTTTACTAAATATAGAATATCTTAAGAAAATACCTTCATCAGATTTTGCATTGAAATTACCCAAAAGTTCTTTGTTATTATTAAAAGCAAAACATTTGCATCCAAAAGCGCAAAAATAACTGATGTTAGGTTTTCTTCCTTTCTTTTAGAGAAAGTTTTATTATAGCTCTGTTTATGATAAAGCAAGCAGTATTGACAGCCTCAACCCAAAAATATCGTGGTAGATTGTTTTCACAGAGCATGATTCTAGCTATTTCTTCCAATGCCCTATCTTTTCTCTCAACAATTCCATTTTGTTGAGGGGTTCTAGAAGCAGAGAAGTTATGGTTAATACAATTTTTATTACAAAACTTTTCAAAATCTTTGTTTTCAAATTCTCTACCATGATTACTTCGAATACTAGTAATTTGAAAATTTTTTTCATTTTGAACTCTCCAAGACAATTTTGCAAAAGAGGCAAAAGTTTCATCCTTATGAGCGAAAAGCACCCAAGTGTATCTAGAGAAGTCATCAATAATAACAAAGGCATATCTCTTACCTCCAATACTTAAAGTCCTTGTTGGACCAAATAAGTCCATGTACAATAGTTGTAGAGGTCTAGAAGTTGAAATCTCATTTTTGAAATGAAAAGTGCTTCTAACTTGTTTGCCTTGTTGACAGGCATCACACACTTTGTTCTTTTCAAATTTGATTTGGGGTAACCCAATCACTAACTCCTTTTTCAAAAGTTTAAAAATCAAGTTCATGTGTGCATGTCCAAGTCTTCTATGCCACAACCAACTATTATCACTTAAGGCGACAAAGCACTTGGCGTCATTCTTAAAAAGATCACTGAGAGTAAATGTATAAATATTTTCATGTCTTTGACATTCAAAGATAACTTTATTATTGGCTGAATCTTCAATAACACATTTAGCATGATCAAACAAAACCTTGTGGTCTTTGTCACAAAGTTGGCTTATGCTAAGAAGGTTATGCTTCAAACTATCAACAAGCAAAATATTTTCAATATAAGGGAAAGAATTTTACCGATACAATCAATTTCTATGATTTTTCCTTTGCTATTGTCTCTAAAAGTCATAAATCTGCCATCTTTTAGTTTTAGAGATGCAAACATCGATTGGTCACCTGTCATGTGTCTTGAGTAAGCGCTATCAAGATACCATATCGCCTCCTTGAATGAGAATTTGAGATATACCTGCAAGGAGAATCAAGTTTTGATTTTGGAACCCAAATTTTCTTGGGTCCTTTGGTGTTAGTTTCTTGAGGATGTGTTCCTTTAGGAACCCAAGCCTTCTTGACAAAATTATTTAAGAATTTTCTGTGTGTACAGTGTGTGGCAGTACATCCATACTCATAACAGTGAAAACATGTGGCATTTGTATAATTAGAGGATGCTTTGACAAAAATGTTGCTTAAGAACTTTTGTTTCTTCTTGGGTTTATATCGAATCCCAATTTTGTCAAAAACACATTTTTGCATACTAAGAAATTTATCTAAGTTGTTTTTTCTTTGAGTAAATTTGTAAACAATTTTTGTAAGGCCCTCAATTTTTTCACTCAAAACTTTATTTTCATCCTTAAAAACAGAAACTTATTTTGACAAAACAGATTTTTTACTTTTCAAAGTTTCAATTTCAGTTGAAGAGGAAAGAACTAATTTTTTCAAAATAGAATTCTTTGCACCCATTTTTCTCAACTCATTATGCAAATTTTCAAATGCACTTTGCAATTCATCTAAGAAAAAAGGGCCAAGAGTTACCTCATTATCTTCTTTAGCCATAAGGCATAAATTAGCTATTTCGTTTCTTTTCTTCTCATCCTCAGAGCTACTGTCATCGTTTTCGCCCTATGCAGCTATCATGGCTTTCTTGAAACACTTTTTGAATTGCTTTTTGAGCTGAGAACATTCAGATTTAACGTACCCAGACTTTTTACACTCATAGCAGATGATTTCTTCTTTCTTGAAATCGTTCTTGAATTTACTTGAGTCACCTTTGAACTTGGTAGGCTCGCCTTGATGCCCTTCCTTCTTAAAGAACTTTCTTCCTCCTTATTTTTTATTTCTAAAAAACTTTTTGAATTTCTTTGTGATGAGAGCCATGTCTTCATTCTCATCACTTGAGGAGTCTTCCTCAGATTTTTCGTCATGTGCTGAGGATTTGAAGGCGATGCTTTTCTTCTTTTTGTTATCATCCTCATCATCCATCTTTATGTTCATCTCATAGGTCATGAGAGAATCAAAAAATTCTTCTAGGCTGAGCCTGTTCAGGTCTTTGGCTTCTTGAATAGTTGTGACCTTAGTTTTCCAACTCTTAAGCATGCACCTAAGAATTTTTCTCACCATTTCTGCATTAGTATAAATTTTGTCAAGAGAATTTAGTCCATTAATAATGTCAGTGAAGCGAGTAAACATATCAGAAATAATTTTATCATGCTTCATTTTGAATAATTCATAGTTATGCACAAGCAAACTAATTTTGGACTCTTTCAGTTGATTTGCACCCTCATGAGTAAATCGAGTCTATTGCATATTTTTTTTGCGGTATCACATGTAGAGATCCTATTGAACTCATTTGGGTTAAGTGAGCAATATAGGAGATTCATGACTTTAGCGTTCTTTTGAATTTTCTTAATATCATTTTCAGTCCATTCAGCTTCAGGTTTAGGGACAGAATCCCCTTCAACGATTTTGGTAGGTCTTTTGGGTCCATTAATAATAACCCGCCAAAGGTTATAATCTACGACTTGAATATAGATTCTCATTTTAGCTTTTTAATAATTATAATTTGTTTCATTAAATAAGGGTGGTCTATTGGTCGACTGACCTTTGGATTGGATAGGTCCGATACTATTGGTTGCCAAAAAAATTCTTAGGCTATTAAGTTAAAAATAAAAGCCCAAGCTCTGATACCAATTGCTAGTTCTAGGCAATCCAAGAGGTGACTGAATTGGGTCTTAAAAATAAATAGCAATTTTAAAATCTTTTTGAAAACCTTTTAATATTGTAATAAAAAACACCAGGATAAGTAATGATCAAGGCAAGGCAGATATTAAAAAGGTTAGAAATAGAGAGATAGAACCAAATACCAAGGATTTTATAGTGGTTCGATTTCTTCCAAACCTACGTCCACTACTCAAATTATTCTTTGAGTATTTTCACTATATAGAATGTTTCACGAGTGCATTCTAAACCTTTACAACTTCGAGACTTCGCTTGAGTAAATGAATGTTTATGGGCACATTCAAAAGCGTATTTTAGCTTCAAGAAGATCCTATGAAAACAAGCCCATGTTTTCTTTTAATATCTCTTGAACTCTTCTTTGATGAGATTCACTCACTCACTCAAAGGATAAAAGATGACTCACCATTAAATACAATAAATGAAGTGTGTTAATAGAAGCACTCACTCTCTTTATAGAAATGATTTACAATAAAGGAGAAGGTAAAGAGAGCTGAGGAGCAAGAGTTGGAGATTCAGCAATAAATGAGAACTTGAGAGTAATGAAATTGATTCAAGCAATAGAACAGTGAATGTAGGTCTCCAGAGAGATTAAATGATGAGAAGTTACTCCTTATATAAGCTCTTGATCATTCATGACCGTTGGAGGTAGGGGGAGCAATAAATGCCAGAAATCCAACCGTTGAGGTCTGCCGCGAATTTAAAATTCCGTCGTAGGTGTCGACACAAATCCCTTTGGTGTTGACACAAAATGTCTTAGGGCAGGTCCTTTAAGTGGTTGGGTTGACACATTTCTTCTGGGGGGTCGACACAATTTCTGCAAGCTTTCTCACCAACACAACGGTGTCGACACATTTGGATCTGGTGTCGACTCATTTGAAACTTCAGCATCCGGAAGGAGGCACTTTGTGTCGACTCAACTTGCCTTTTGTGTCGACACTAAATTCTGCATGAAGCCTCGGTATATTTGTGTCGACAAATTTGGACTTTGGTGTTGACAGCAAAATTCTTCAGGTGGCCTCGGGATTTTTGTGTCGACTCATCTTCTTATTTGTGTCGACATCCAAAATTTGCAGGTGGACTCGGTTGTTTTGTGTTGGCACATTTTTCATTTGTGTCGACCTAAAATTTTCGAATACCAAAAATGAGAATTACTTTTGTGTCGACACAAATTTAATTTATGTCGATTCATTTAGAGTCATGAGAGCTTTGGCATTTTTGTGTTGACACAAAACTTAATTGTGTCGACACTAAGTTTTGATACCTGAAGGCAACTTCATAAAACTGTTAGGGGGTCAAACCATTTGTTCAATAAGTGTTGACACACTTGATATATTTCAAGTATACTTTGCCTTAAAAGTATTTGACTTAATTTTTAATTGTGTTCAACACAAAATATTATCATGCAAGAATACTTAAGTGTTTAAATTCTTTTGAGAGATAAGTCATTTTTTTGGATAAATGTGTCAACTCAATTGTTCAAAATGTGTTAACACTTTTATTTTGTAAATATAAAATATTATTCTTTTAAATCCATTTATAGAAAATAAATTATGAAAATCATCAAAATCAAAATAAAAGCTCTTGGACTAACAATTTCCTATAAATAGCAACCGTTATGATTGAGATACATACACTTCTAGCCAATCCAATCAATCCAACATATATGAACACAGTGTTGACATATGCAGTGCGCGATCTCTTCATTGCTATGGGTCGTAGCTGAGTTGGTGATGATGGTTTTGTGTACCCTCTAGATCCTAACCTCTGTTACAGTACGAACAGTGTACGTACCATGCGATCTGAGTTACATTATCGAATTACGCAACCGGAAGTCCTAGTGCATGACTGCCGAGCAGTTGGTGTTCGAATCCCATAACAACTGGGGAAGAACATGCCTCACTGATACTAGTCAATAGATGCAAATGGCTCTGCATCATTTTTGCGAAGAAGTTAACCGCATGGAAATGCAGTTACACAGGTTCAATTGTGAACAAACTTCGAGGGAGCTAGCATAAGAAGGTTTACTGTACGACGGGTCATTGTACCACAATTAGTGTATGGATGCAACCTGCCAATCGGATATTAAAATGTTGAACGATGATGGAAGCACATGATAT
Organism: Heliamphora pulchella; assembly: GCA_032270985.1. Classification (NCBI taxonomy): domain Eukaryota; kingdom Viridiplantae; phylum Streptophyta; class Magnoliopsida; order Ericales; family Sarraceniaceae; genus Heliamphora; species Heliamphora pulchella. The sequence continues at coordinate 6,463 of JAULJZ010082696.1, forward strand.
GCGAGTATATTCTAGTATGGGTTAGTTCAGATGTTAACTTCATGTATGAACGGAATGTTTGTATTCGATCATTGAAGTGCGTGTTGTACTATGTGTCGTACTAATAATTCAAACGATGTATTACTTGTGTGTGTTGTATTTATATTGTTGATTACGTACGTGTTGTTACATTTATTTGAAAATTAAATTTGAAGGTATTATTAATCCATTGGATAATTATGTAGTAGCTGGAATAAATGTACATATAAAGTTGCAAGAATAAATAACCATAACGAGCAACCAACTTTGTGAGGCCACAATGATCTGTACAGATCTTCATTTTCAACATTATTAATGCGTTAGAAAGATAAATTTGCACTCTTAAATATTTATGTATAATTCTGAACCGAACGATCGATGAATTTGTCGTTAAACGATTCTGAAGTTAGCTTATCAAACTTGAGGTGGTTGAAATATTTAAAAAATAAAGTGTGTTTAACAAAACCATTTTTAGTACCTGAACCCTTTCAATACGACAAACTATGTTTTCTAGCTTTTAATTTATATTTTAACAAAAAATTATAAAAAATCTAAACAAGTGTGACCATAACTTTTTGGTTCTAACTTCGATTTTAAATCAACAAACAAAAGTTTGAATCTATAAGTTAATTTACAACTATAATAAACATTTGTAATATTTTTTTGCTTAAAATTATAATTACATTTTTTAATTATAATTTATAAGTTTATAATTTTAGCTATGTCAAACATTCCCTAATTTGTAGAACGCAATTGAAATAATTAATTGGTACTAACTTTGTTGGCTAGAGTCCTTTCACTTCATTAATTGAGACCCCATTTGACTTTCAATTTTAAGCTGGGCTTAAGGCTTCATTTCTCAATCTCAACCTTTTATTTTTTTACTTATTAGTTTTTAGCTTCTTTTTTTTTCTTATTAACTACAAATACTTTTATATGTTTTTAAACTAGAACAAAAATACCCCATTCTCCTTATAACGATTAACAAATAAAGTGGTCTAGAAAACTAAGAAAACGTTATCAGCAAAAACGATTTCTAAAAGCGTTTTTACGAACCACGTTTTCAATTTAATACAACCATAACAGATAAAAAATATACTAGCAAAGATGATTTAAAAAGAAAACGTGTTTGCTAAATAGACTTTTAGTGCAACTTTAAAAAGTTGATAAAAATATAATGGCCAAGAGGAGGAAAAGTATATTTAACAAACACGTTTTCTTTATTAACTCTTAAAAAACACGCTTTATGTGAAACGAAATGAAAATATTTTTATTAAAAACGCTTTACGTATTAAAATAAAAAGTGTTTTCCTGTCGTTATTTTTCCATCACATGAGAAGTGTGGAGGTTAGACTTAAAGCGTGTTTAACAAAAGTAATTTCTTATAAAGCGTATTTGCTAAACACATTTTTACATAAATTAAAAATAAAATTTAAAAATTCTTATGACGTTAATTAATTTTGAAATCCTACCTATTAGGGCAAAAGAGGCAGCTCTTCTTCTCTCTCGTCTCTTATGGTAACAGTAAAATCAAAATCGAAATTTGAAATTGAAGTTTAAAATCACACTTACACCCATATTTTAAAAGAAAAACGATGGCTTTATCTTTACACAAGAAGTTCATATGCTGATTGTTGAGTCGTCAGATGAAAAAGTTCAGACTTCATAATTACAGAGGGGCATTTTTAGGGTTCAAGATGTCCACCGGAGCTAAGCAGGGATTGCAGTAAATCAACACTTAAATTTTCTGAGCACTCAGATCCCTAATTAAATTGCTGTCACCTTGAATACCTTGTTGTGTCCACTTCACAATTCCACCAAGGCTGCCGTACTCATTGTCCTCGGCTTCTTCCAAATCCTCCTGATCATCTTCCTCCGTGTTCTTCATCTTCTTCCCTTGAACATACCCAATGTTCTAGACATTTGTTTCTACGAAAAATGTAAAGTTGATCGCTTGGGTGTAGAAATTAGATTATTTTGGGAAAATTAAAGTTTGTGTTCGTGTTTTTCTTTTCTGATTCGACTTCTTATTGTAAAAATGGAGTAATTGGTGATTGGGTGCTAGGTTTGGTTTTTATTGACTAAATAACATTCGTGCTTGAGGTTTGAAACAGAGAGTTGTTTTCTCTAATACCATGGAATTGAAGAAATTGGTGATTAGCGAGTAGAGATTTGGGTTTTCCGTTTCTTGCATTTGGATTTTGTCGACGAATCACAACGCGGGTACCTCAAGTATTGATTCCCATGGAACCGAAGCGAAATGAGGCAGTCGCAGAGGTTCCAGATCGAGATGGGGAGAGCTACCCATTGAACAGATTGAAGCTACCTAAATTGAGGTCGGAGAGCGAGGAGCTGTAGCCAAGCTCGAGAGGGATGGTTTCGGAGAGTGTGCTGACGCTGAGGTAGCGGATTTGGAGGGTGGAGAGTTCCGGCGAGGCCGGCGCAAGCTGAAAAGGGAGAAGGTGGAGTGGCCGCAGGTGTAGGCGGCGGCGGCATTGGTGGCATTGGAGCCGAAGTATTGGGTTAGTTGGTGGCTGAGCAGTCCAGCCATAGCTGCTGATTGGGGGGAGGAGTAAGGATAAAATGGGAAAATAGACAAAGATTTAGACAGACTAAACTTTTTTCCATTATGTTAGTAAAGATACATTAACAGTTGAATTAATTTAAAAGAGATAAATAAACTATAGTAAAGGACAATGAAATTTTAAAAAGTAAAAGAGTAATTTTGTTTTTTAGAAACCTTAAGGAGGTAAGTGTAATTCACTTTTTTTTTTAAATATAAGAAGAGTAAATTATAAAAATATTATATTTATTTATCTTTTTCATCTCTATTTTTTATTTTTTGAATTTTAAATTATTCATTAATTATTATTTTTTAATTATTATATTATCTTTAACTCTCATTAATATCATCGTTTTTTAATATTAATAAATTATCCTCGATATACCTCCGTTCTCGCATCTTCTTCAAGGATTACATATATCAGAATTAATTTGGACTGCGTGGGATAAGGATTACATATATCTGTTATTGCGACGAGTTCAGATTGTGGAGATTGTCAGGCAAATCTAATGGCGTTAAAGAGATCGGATTTCGTGATTGAACCTTTTAACTGCCACAACGACTTCACTTTATGGCAGCAAATTGTGAACAATATTTTAACGCGTGAAGGACTGATAAAGGCTCTCAGAAATAAGTCAGAGAAATCAGAAACAATGAAGAATGTAGTGCGGGAAGAGATGCGGGACTTGGCGAACAATACAATTCAGTTGTATCTCGATAATAGCACACTTCGAGAAGTCATCAACGAAAGCGATCCGGCGAAACTCTGGGCTAAGTTGGACAGCAGGTACGAGTCTAAGACATTGACGAATCGGTTGTCTTTAAAGAAACAGCTATATGCACTTCAGATGACAGAGGAAGCGAACTTTATGGAGCACTTAGACGAGTTCAACAGGATACTGACAGAATTGGATTCTATCGGCGCGAAGATCGAAGATGAGGATAAAGAAATTCTCATGTTGGTTTCATTGCCTTCATCATATGAACATCTGAGGACTACACTGATGTTTGGAAAAAATACCATTGGGTTAGATGAGATTATTGCTGCACTTATATCTCATGAGATGCTGAAGAAGAAGGAGAGTGACAGATCACAGGGAGAGGGCATCATGGTTGCATCAGGCAGTGGAGAAGTCAAAGATAGGGCGATAGTGAAGTAAGATGGGTCCATGAAGAAAGGTCGTTCCAAGTCGAGAGGTTACAAAGGAAAGTGCTATTATTGTGACAAGGAAGGTCATCTGAAGAGGAATTGTCTGAAGTACAAGGGAGACAAGGAAAAAGAACAATCATAAGAGACAGGAGTTACAGAGGGCTCCGATTATGAAGAATCAGAGGTGCTTACAGTTACTTCAGGTATGAGCAAATCAAATTGGATATTAGATTCTGAGTATTCGTTCCATATGTGTGCAGTCAGAGAGTTTTTTGATATATATCAGACATGCAGTGGGGGTACTATCAGGATAGCAAACAATGTAGTGAGTAAAGTTGTCGGTATAAGGACAGTGCAATTTTGCAGGTATGATGGGACCATTTTGATCTTGACTGGGGTTAAATATGTGCCGAATCTAAGAAAGAATTTGATTTCTCTAAGGATGCTAGATTTGAGAGGTTGCGGGTTGTCATCCGGAAGTGGAGTTCTTTAGGTTTCAAAAATAAATAGGAATGTACTGCAGAGACAGATGATTGACAACCTATACATTCTCGTAGAGAATGTTGTGACAGGTGGAGCTACTGCCATACATCAAATGTGTAGTTTAGGTTGGCGACATACTCGGAAAACGTGTGAAGGTGATCACGGTGAACAACAGTTGCGAAAAAGCACACGAAATCGACACAGGGGTACACGGAAACGACGAGGTAGTACAAGTGCGCAGGTGAGCAAATCAGATTGTGTGCAAGATACTGGCAAGATGCAAGAGCAATAGTTGTTGGATGTTCACAGGGAAGCTCCAAGCAAGGAGACTAGTACAACAGACGTGACGGATAGGTGTACACCTCGATAGAAGCGAGTCTCATTTGCTCTTGATTTGGTTAGTGGCGGTAATCTCTCCGGTTGTGTGCACAAAGGGGGAGAGATGGGACATGTTCTTCTACAAAGTAGTGAGCTTTGTAGGGCACCTAGGTTGGGGTGCGGGCACCTCGGTGTATCATCACGATGCCAAGATAGCTTACTTATTTGTTTATGTCGATGACATTATACTTACTGCCCATGACTCTTCACTTGTTACTGATTTGTTACTCAAGTTCAAGCTTAAATTTGCAATTAAAGACTTTGGTGATTTGCATTACTTTCTGGGATTGGAAATTCTCAAATATGGTTATGAGATATTTCTTTGTTAAACCAAATATGTCACTGACATTCTTGTTAAAGCTGGTATGGTAGATTACAAACCATGTGCTTCTCCTTCTTCTATTAAGCCTCGTATTGCTTCTAGTTCTCCTACTCTTTTCCATGATGCTCATTTGTATCGAAGCATTGTCGGTTCTTTGCAATATCTCACACTTACCAGACCTAAAATCTCTTTTGCTTGAACCAAGTGTGGCAAGTTATGCAAGCTCCTACTGATGAACATTTTGCAGCTATAAAACGAATTTTGCATTATGTTAAGGGTACTCTACATATTAGTCTTCGTTTTACTCCTGGGCCAGTTTAGTTCATTGCTTATTGTGATGCGGATTGAGCAGGAGACTCTGTAGACCGCAGATCCACTTCTGGTTTTTGCATTTTTCTTGGCTCCAACTTGGTTTCTTGGAGTGCTAAGAAACAACCTACCGTGGCTCAATCGAGTACTGAAGCTGAATATCGAGTTTTGGCACATATCACTGCTGAATTAGTGTGGGTCCAACAGCTTATGGCAGATCTGTACATCTCCATCTCTGCTTCTCCATTGGTTTTTTGTGATAATATTTCCGCGATTGCTTTGGCTTCTAATCCTATATTTCATGCTCGTACTAAACATATTAAAGTAGATTATCGTTTCATTCGCGAAAAAGTTTTATCCAAGCAGATCTTTGTTCAACATATTTCTACTTAAGAACAACTTGCTGATGTGTTTACGAAGGCGTTATCCCGTGGTCGTTTTCACTTTCTTGCTTCCAAACTCATGGTCTTCGATACTCCCATTCGTTTGAGGGGGGATGTTAAGATGGAACATTTGCACAGCATACAACATGTGCGTGGAAGAAATTTTGTGATTCAGTTTTTGATAATTCTCTGGTAAACGGTTTCTGTTAGCTTCTGTTAATTTTAGTTAGGAAAGTTAGTTTGTGAGCTGACATGTTAATTAGTTTAGAGCTATATTCAGTTAGTTGTAAATTGAGTCGGTGAGAGAGTGTAAGTCCATTGATATAAAAAGATTGACGATCTGTATCTAAAGAGATTAACAAAGAATAACAGAGTGAAAGAGCTCTTGAGAGTTTTCATGGAAGAATATCAGTGTTGCTAATTGTAGTTTTCATGGAAGAATATCAGTGTTGCTAATTGTAGTTGATACTGAATTTTCTACCGAGATAAACTTCTTCACGGAGCTCTCGTAAATATAAGTTTAATGGATACTC
>JAULJZ010082707.1:0-34226 GCA_032270985.1 Heliamphora pulchella
CAGTGGGGGATCATGTGTTCTTGAAGGTCTCGCCACGTAGAGGTTTGATGAGGTTTGGTCGTAGCGGGAAGCTATCATCGCGTTTTATTGGACCATTTGAGATCCTTGACAGGGTTGGAGAGGTTGCTTATCGTTTGGCTTTGCCACCTCAGTTAGCATATGTGCATAACGTGTTTCACGTTTCTATGCTTCGGAGGTATGAGTCTGATCCTTCACATGTGCTAGATTGGGCTGAGCTGCAGATTGACGAGGATGCCACCTATGAGGAGCATCCAATGAGGATTCTTGATACAAAGGAGTAGGTGTTGCGGGGCAGAACCATTGCTTATGTCAAGGTCCTGTGGCTTCATCGCGGGACTGAGGAAGTGACATGGGAGCTTGAGTCTGGGATGCGTGCTAGATATCTAGACCTGTTTACCTCGTGACCTTGTTGCGAATTTTGGGGGTAAAATTCCTTAAGAGGGGAGCGTTGTGAGACCCAGAACCTTGTTCTTTTATATTGTTTATATATTCGATGTGTTCGTTTCAGTATATGAATAGCGTCGTTGCATGGTTTATGCTTTAAAGTTGTAGAACAGCGTGTATAAGTGTGTTACACGCTTTTCGGGGTTTGGTAGAGGCTCGTTTGGCTTGCGTTTGGACCAAAAATATTGTTTTGCTTCATTAACCCGAGACCAAAAATAGTAAGGGAGTTCAGTCGACTGGGCTGCTGAGTTCGGTCGACTGAACCAGGAGGTTCGATTGACTGAACTGCGGCGGTTCACATTTTTCGAGGAGCTTCAGTCGACTGAAGTGGCCTCTTCAGTCAATTGAACCGCCTTTTAGGCGTGTTTATAAGTAGTTCTAGGGGCTGAAATGTTTGGAAAATCTTTTTCTTTCCATTCCCTCTGCGTTTTCTCTAACTTTGAGGGCCCCGGGATTGGTTTGATGTTGGTTCCTTTGTGGATCCTTGCTATCGGGGCCGAGGGCATCGCATACATCCAGTCGGATTCTCGTTCTGACACCATTCAGTTTTGAGACGTCGAGTTTTTGACTCTCCGAGGTATACATGTTTTGGGTACGCGGTATCCATAGTTTTCAAAAAGGGGTTTGAAAACGTTGATTTGTAAAATCGGGTGAAAAACGTCTTTTGGAGGCTTGGAGCTAACTCGCAGGGTTGAGTCTCACCTTTTACACATTTTGTTGAAAATAGTTTTAGATCTCAATTTTGATGAATTGGATTTTTTCATATGTGTTGTATTACTGTTTTATGAGTTTCGTAGTTGAGCTACGGTGAGTTTTTAAATGTTATCCATAGATGTACCATGACAGAGTGTGATTTGAGTTGGGCTTCTATTGCTCCTTGGTGTAAGTCCAAAAATGTGTGCAGAGTCGGTTCGCTACGGTCCTTTGGGTTAATCCCCATAAACGTGGTTTGGTTATGTTTTGTCCATTGGTTGTGGCAAACCGTAAAGAAGCAAGTGTGTGTGATTTCGGTGCTTTCCCATCGGTCAGGAAAATTCGTAAAGAAGTCGGTTGCCTCCGTGAATGGCATTGTTATTGTAGCTCCGTATAAAACTTTTCATTACCTAGCAGGCCTTCAGTGGTTTAGGTCTAGGGTAATGGGCAAGAGTCTATAGTTGTTACCTTTGTTTGTACGATAGAGTCGGTACATAGGATTTCATTTGTATCTTTCTTCTTGGCTGAGTTGCCTAAGTAGAGCTTACTGTTTCATTTATAGTTTTCCCTTAACTGTGGCATGATAGTTGTTAGGATGATATACATACTTTGAAGGATGGAAAATGTAGAGTTTTATGAGATAAAACCTTTTTGAGACTTGTGATAGTCTGACGAAAAACTTGTGGTTTTGGAAGGAAAATCTTTTTGGCTCCAGTGGTTGAGCCCGTGTGTGTGTAATTGCATAGCGTGCTTTACAATTTTACTGTCTATATTCTATTGGGATTCGACTCATGGTGTGGGATTTTGCTGTAAAATCTTTTCAGGTGAGCATGATGAGTTGACCTAGTTGCAGAGGTGGTGGAAGACTTGCTGTAATTTTCCCTATTTTGTACATGTGATGCCTGTTTTAGAAGGCAGATTTTGTATGCTTTGAGGCGATATATTTATTCATGTATAAAAATACATGTTTTTAGTTTATCAGAGTTAAACTGTGGGGATCTTTTATCCAAATGTTGTATATTTTGATTATCAACTGTGAAACCTATTTTCCTTAAATGGGTGTTTTGGTGGGCTTTCGCGTGACCCGGATGTTTGGGGCGTCACATTATGCGTTTTCGTTCATTTTCTTGCATAAAAACAAACACACTATAAATATCGTTGATTTTCATGCACCGTGATAACATTATGAGTTTTCATTCATTTTTCGTGCGTAAAAGAAAACGCACCCAAAAAATCATTCATTTTTGTGCACCGCGATGATATTATGCGTTTTCGTTCACTTTCGCTCACCACGATGACATTTTGTGTTTTCGTTCATTTTCATGCATAAAAATAGACACACTGCAAATATTGTTCAATTTCCTGCACCGCGATGACATTATGCTTTTTAGTTCATTTTCGAGCATAACACTCCAAAATTCGTTCATTTTCGTGCATCACGATGACATTGTGTGTTTTCGTTCATTTTGGTGCATAAAAAAAACACACTCCAAAAATCTTTTATTTTTGTGTTTTGCGATGACATTGTGCACTTTTGTTCACTTTTGGGCGTAAAATAAAACGCACTTTAAAAATCACTCATTTTCGTGCACCGTGATGACATTATCGGTTTGGCATTGTGCATTTTCGTTCATTTTCATAGCAAAAGAAGACAGATCAAAAGCATATTTTCATCGATTTCACCCCGAAAAGCATATTTTTTTTGGGGGTAATTACTCAAAAGCATATTCACTTCCAAAAAATATCATTATCGTGCACTGCAAAGACAGTATGCGTTTTCATCAATTTTCACCCCGAAATCACACACTTCAAAAAATGATCATTTTAGTGCACTGCGAAGACATTATGCGTTTTCGTTCATTTTCTTGCATAAAAACAAACACACTATAAATATCGTTGATTTTCTTGTACCGTGATAACGTTATGAGTTTCCGTTCATTTTTCGTGCATAAAAGAAAACAAATCCAAAAAATCGTTCGTTTTTGCGCACCGCAATGATATTGTGCAAGTCTGTTCATTTTCACTCACCACGATGACATTATGTTTTTTCGTTCATTTTCGTGCATAAAAACAAATACACTCCAAATACTGTTCAATTTTTTGCACCGCGATGACTTTATGCTTTTTAGTTCATTTTCGTGCATAACACTCCAAAATTCGTTTATTTTCGTGCATCATGATAACATTGTGCGTTTTCGTTTATTTTGGTGCATAAAAGAAAAAACACACGAAAAATATTTTTTTTTCGTGTATCGCGATGACAATGTACATTTTTGTTCACTTTTCGGCGTAAAAGAAAAATCACTTAAAAAATCATTCATTATCGTGCACCGCGATGACTTTATCGCGATGACATTGTGCGTTTTCGTTCCTTTACATACCAAAAGAAGACAGATCAAAAAGCGTACATTTGCGTGCACCACGATGACATTATGCGTTTTTATTCATTTTTGTGCATAAAAGCAAACACACTCCAAAAAATCGCCCATTTCCGGGCACCGCGATCTTATTATGCATTTTTTTTCACTTTCATTACAAAAGCAAACACACTTCAAAAAACGATCACTTTCATGCACTGCGTTGACATTATGTTTTTTCATTCAATTTCGCGCATAGAAACAAGCACACTCCAAATATTGTTTATTTTTTAGCACCGCGATGACATTATGCGTTTTCGTTCATTTTTGTGCATCCCACTGTCATTGTGCATATCCGTTCATTTTCGTGTAGAAAAAAAATGCACTTCAAAAATCGTTTATTTTTGTGCATCGTAATGACAATGTGCGTTTTCCGTAACTTTCGGACATAAAAGAGAACATACTGGAAAATCGTTCACTTTCATGCACCGCACACTTCCAAAGGCGTATATTTACGTGCACCACGATGACATTATGTGTCTTTGTTCATTTTCATGCACAAAAGCGAACACACTCCGAAAATCGTTCATTTTCGTGCATCGTGATGATATTGTGTGATTTTGCTCATTTTCGTCTTAAAGACAATCACACTTCGAAAAACAATCATTTTTGTGCACCATGAGGATATTATGCCATTTCGTTCATTTTCGCTCACCACGATGACATTATGTGTTTTCATTCTTTTTCGTGCAAAAAAAGGAACATACTCCAAATATTGTTCATTTTTGTGCATCCCGATGACAATATACGTTTTTGTTCACTTTCGTTCCAAAACCAAACACACTTCCAAAATCGATCATTTTTGTGCACCACGATGACGTTACACGTTTTCATTCAATTTCGCACATAGAAACATACACACTCCAAATATCGATCATTTTTTAACACCGCGATGACATTATGCATTTTCGTTAATTTTCGTATATCGAAATGACAATGTGCATTTTCGTTAACTTTCGGACATAAAAGAGAAAAACACTCTCCAAAAATCATTCGTTTTCATGCACCGAAATAATTTTGTGCATTTTCGTTCATTTGTGTCCCAAGAGCAAACACACTTCTAAAAGCATACATTTGCGTGCATCGCGTTGACGTTATGCGTTTTCGTTCATTTTCATGCATAATAGGAAACACACCCCAAGAATCATTCATTTTCGCGCATTGTGATGATATTGTGCATTTTCATTCATTTTCATCCTAAAACCAAACACACTTCAAAAAATAATCATTTTTCTGCGCTGCAAAGATATTTATGCATTTTCGTTCATTTTTGCACAGAAAAGCAAACACATTCCAAAAATTCTTCATTTTCGTGCATAAAAAGAAACGCACTTAAAAAAATCATTCATTTTCATGCACCGCAATAACAATATCGCAATGACATTGTGCGTTTTAGGTCCTTTTCGTTCCAAAAGCAAAAACACTTCAAAATGCGTACATTTGCGTGCACCGCGATGACGCTATGCGTTTCGGTGCATTTTCATGCCAAAAGCATATTCACTTCAAAAAAATATCATTATCATGCATTGCAAAGACATTATGTGTTTTCGTCCATTTTCATCCCAAAAGCATACACACTTCAAAAAACGATCGTTTTAGTGCACCGCGAAGATATTATGCGTTTTCGTTCATTTTCTTGCATAAAAACAAACTCTATAAATATCGTTGATTTTCATGCACCGCATAACATTAGGAGTTTTCGTTCATTTTTCGTGCGTAAAACAAAACACAAACCAAGTGGTGGCCCAGCTCCGTTGGCCAGGGCTGCCGGCCTTTGCCCCACTTACCCTCAGGGTTCAAACCGCGATGATAATGTGCGTTTTCGTTCATTTTCGCTCACCACGATGACATTATGTGTTTTCGTTCATTTTCATGCATAAAAACAAATACACTGGAAATATTGTTTAATTTCCTGCACCGCGTTGACATAATGCTTTTTAGTTCATTTTTGTGCATAACACTCCAAAATTCGGTTATTTTTGTGCATCATGATGACATTGTGCATTTTCGTTTATTTTGGTGCATAAAAGAAAACACACTCTAAAAATCTTTTCTTTTCTTGTATCGCGATGACATTGTGCTATTTTGTTTACTTTTGGGCGTAAAAGAAAAAACACTTTCAAAATCATTCATTTTCGTGCACCGCGATGACATTATCGCGATGACATTGTGTGTTTTGTTCCTTTTCATACCAAAAGAAGACCGATCAAAAAGTGTACAATTGCGTGCACCACGATGACATTTTATTTTTTTATTCATTTTCGTGTATAAAAGCAAACACACCAAAAAATCGTCTATTTTCGTGCGCCGTGATCTTATTATTCATTTTTGTTCACTTTTCATTCCAAAAGCAAACCCAGTTCAAAAAATGATCATTTTTGTGCACTGCGTTGATATTATGTGTTTTCATTCAATTTCGTGCATAGAAACAAGCACACTCCAAATATCGTTTATTTTTTAGCACCGCGATGACATTATGCGTTTTCGTTCATTTTCATGCATCCCGATCTCATTGTGCATTTTCGTTCATTTTCTTGTAGAAAAAATACACACTCCAAAAATCATTTATTTTCGTGCATCGCAATGACAATGTGCGTGGTCGTTAACTATCGAGCATAAAGGAGAACACACTTGAAAAATCGTTCGTTTTCATGCACCGCACTGATTTCGTGCATTTTTGCTTATTTTCATCCCAAGAGCAAACACACTTCCAAAAGCATACATTTACGTGCACCGCAATGACACGTGTTTTCGTTCATTTTCATGCATAAAAGAGAACGTACTCCAATAATCATACATTTTCGTGCATCGTGATGATATTGCGCGTTTTCGTTCATTTTCGACCTAAAAACATTCACACGTCAAAAAACGATCATTTTCGTGCACCGTGAGGATATTATGCCATTTCGTTCATTTTCGCTCACCACGATGACATTATGTGTTTCCGTTCATTTTTGTGCACAAAAACAAACATACTCTAAATATTGTTCATTTTTGTGCACCGCGATGACGTTATACGTTTTCATTCAATTTCGCGCTTAGAAACAAACACACTCCAAATATCGATCATTTTTTAATACTGCGATGACATAATGCGTTTTCGTTCATTTTCGTGCATCGCAATGACAATGTGCTTATTCGTTAACTTTCGGGCATAAAAGCAAAAAACACTTCAAAAATCGTTCATTTTCGTGCACCGAAATAATTTTGTGCATTTTCGTTCATTTGTGTCCCAAGAGCAAACACACTTCTAAAAGCATACATTTGCGTACATCGTGATGGCATTGTGCATTTTCGTTCATTTTTCATGCATAAAAGAAAACACACTCCTAGAATCGTTTATTTTCGTGCACCATGATGATAATGTGAAATTTTGTTCATTTTCGTCCTAAAAGCAAACACAATTCAAAAAATGATCATTTTCATGCGCTGCAATGATATTATGCGTTTTCTGTATGTGGATGTAGTAGTTTTCTATTGTGAATGGCTCTCGGTTTCAGTGGGGCTCGACTGTTGGGCCTTTCCTGTTGCTGTTGCTGCGGTTTTCAGGGATCATTTGCTTGGGCTGTTTTGTTGTTTAGTGCCTTCTTTTATTCCTCGAATAGGTTTTTGATTTCAGGTGAGTTGGCTTGTGCTTGGTTTGTTTGGTCGGGTCTTATTTCCTTTCCCATTATCCTTCTAAATAATGGGGGCGACGATTATGGTCTCCTTACACAATTTTTAGTTGGTTTGTTGTCTGGTTGTGGCTTAGTCGAAAGCCTTTTTTTTTGTTTTGGTTTTGTTCTTGGTGGTGCTTGTAAGGCCTGGGGCATGCCCCTTGTATTTTGTATCTTTTCTTTTCTTTATGTTACATTTAATTACCCAAAAAAATAAAATTATGCGTTTTCGTTCATTTTTGCACAGAAAAGAAAACACACTCTAAAAATTTATTTTCGTACACCGCGATGACAATATTATGCGTTTGCGTTTTGGTTTCTTTTCGTTCCAAAAGAAAAAACACTTCAAAATGCGTACATCTGTGTGCACCTTGACGACGTTATGCGTTTTGGTGCATTTTCATCCCAAAAGCATATTCACTTCAAAAAAATATCATTATCGTGCACTGCGAAGACATTATGCATTTTCGTCCATATTCATCCCAAAAGCATACACACTTCAAAAAATGATCATTTTAGTGCACTACAAAGACATTATTCGTTTTCCTTCATTTTCTTGCATAAAAACAAACACACTACAAATATCGCTGATTTTCATGTACCGCGATAACATTATGTGTTCGTTCATTTTTCGTGCGTACAAGAAACACACCCAAAAAATCATTCATTTTAGTGCACCGCGATGATATTGAGCGTTTTTGTTCTTTTTTGCTCACCACGATGACATTATCTGTTTTTGTTCATTTTCGTGCATAAAAACAAACACACTCCAAATATTGTTCAATTTCCAGCACCGCGGTGACATTATGCTTTTTAGTTCATTTTCGTGCATATCACACCAAAATTCGTTCATTTTCGTGCATCATGACACTGTGCGTAAAGAAACACACTTTAAAAATTATTTATTTTTGTGTACCGCGATGACATTGTGCATTTTCGTTCCTTTACATACCGAAAGAAGACAGATAAAAAAGCTAACATTTGCATGGACCACGATGACATTACGCGTTTTTATTCTGTTTCGTGCATAAAAGTTAACACACCAAAAAATCATCCATTTTTGTGCACCGCGAGGGTATTATGCATTTTTGTTCACTTTCATTCCAAAAGTAAACACACTTCAAAAAACAATAATTTTCGTGCACTGCGTTGACATTATGCGTTTTCATTCAATTTTGCAAATAGAAACAAGCACACTCCAAATATCGTTTATTATTTAGCACCGCAATGACATTATGCGTTTTTGTTCATTTTTGTGCATCCCAATCTCATTGTGCATTTTCGTTCATTTTCATGTAGAAAACAAACGCACTTCAAAAATCATTTATTTTCGTGCATCGCATTGACAATGTGCGTTTTCGTTAATTTTCGGACATAAAAGAGAACACACTAGAAAATCGTTCGTTTTCATGCACCACACACTTCCAAAGGAATACATTTACGTGCACCGCGATGACATTATGTGTTTTCGTTCATTTTCATGCATAAAAGCGAACACACTCCAAAAATCGTACATTTTCGTCCATCGTGATGATATTGTGCGCTTTCATTCATTTTCGTCCTAAAAACAATCACACTTCGAAAAACGATCATTTTCGTGCACCACGAGGATATTTTTCCATTTCGTTCATTTTCACTCACCACGATGATATTATGTGTTTTCGTTCATTTTCCTGCAAAAAAATAAACATACTCCAAATATTGTTCATTTTTGTGCATCCCGATAACATTATACGTTTTTGTTCACTTTCATTCCACAAGCAAACACACTTCCAAAAACGATCATTTTTGTGCACCGCGATGAGGTTATACGTTTTCATTCAATTTCATGCTTAAAAATAAACATACTCCAATGATTTTTTAAGTACATTTTCATTAACTTTCGGACATAAAAGAGAACACACTAGAAATTCGTCCGTTTTCATGCACCGCACACTTCCAAAGGCATGCACATTTACTTGCACCGCGATGACATTATGTGTTTTCGTTCATTTTCATGCATAAAAAGCGAACACAGTCCAAAAATTGTTCATTTTCTTGCATCGGGATGATATTGTGCGTTTTCGTTCATTTTCGTCCTAAAAACAAAGACACTTCGAAAAACGATCATTTTCGTGCACCACGAGGATATTATGCCATTTCGTTCATTTTCGCTCATCACGATGACATTATGTGTTTTCATTCATTTTTGTGCAAAAAAAGAACATACTCCAAATATTGTGCATTTTTTGTGCATCCCGATGACATTATACGTTTTTGTTCACTTTCATTCCAAAAGAAAATACACTTCCAAAATTGATCATTTTTGTGCACCGCGATGACGTTATCCGTTTTCATTCAATTTCGAGCTTAGAAATAAACACACTCCAAATATCGATCATTTTTTAACACCGCGATGACATTATACATTTTTGTGCATCAGAATGACAATGTGCGTTTTCGTTCATTTCCATGATCGCAAGGACAATGTGCATTTTTGTTAACTTTCGGGCATAAAAGCAAAAAAAACTCTCCAAAAATCATTCGTTTTCGTGCACTGAAATAATTTTGTGCATACCGCACACTTCCAAAGGCATACATTTACGTGCACCGCGATGACATTATGTGTTTTCGTTCATTTTCATGCATAAAAGCGAACACACTCCAAAAATCGTACATTTTCGTGCTTCGTGATTACATTGTGCGCTTTCATTCATTTTAGTCTTAAAAACAATCACACTTTGAAAAACGATCATTTTCATGCACCACGAGGATATTTTGCCATTTCGTTCATTTTTACTCACCACGATGATATTATGTGTTTTCGCTCATTTTCCTGCAAAAAAAATAAACATACTCCAAATATTGTTCATTTTTGTGCATCCCGATGACATTATACATTTTTGTTCACTTTCATTCCAAAAGCAAACACACTTCCAAAAACGATCATTTTTGTGCACCACGATGAGGTTAAACGTTTTCATTCAATTTCTCGCTTAAAAATAAACATACTCCATTGATTTTTTAAGTGCATTTTCTTTAACTTTCGGACATAAAAGAGAACACTAGAAATTCGTTCGTTTTCATGCACCACACACTTCCAAAGGCATGCACATTTACGTGCACCGCGATGACATTATGTGTTTTCGTTCATTTTCAGGCATCAAAAGCGAACACCGTCCAAATATCGTTCATTTTCCTGCATCGTGATGATATTGTGTGTTTTCGTTCATTTTCGTCCTAAAAACAATCACACTTCGAAAAACGATCATTTTCGTGCACCACAAGGATATTATGCCATTTCGTTCATTTTCGCACATCATGAAGACATTGTGTTTTCATTCATTTTCGTGCAAAAAAAAAACATACTCCATATGTTGTGCATTTTTTGTGCATCCCGATGACATTATACGTTTTGGTTCACTTTCATTCCAAAAGCAAATACACTTTCAAAATTGATCATTTTTGTGCCCCGCGATTACGTTATACGTTTTCATTCAATTTCGATCTTAGAAATAAACACACACCAAATATCGATCATTTTTTAACACCGCGATGACATTATACATTTTCGTTCATTTTCGTGCATCAGAATGTAAAAGTGCGTTTTCGTTTATTTTCATGATCGCAATGACAATGTGCGTTTTCGTTAACTTTCGGGCATAAAAGGAAAAAACACTCTCCAAAAATCATTCGTTTTCGTGCACCGAAATAATTTTGTGCATACCGCACACTTGCAAAGGCATACATTTACGTGCACCGCGATGACATTATGTGTTTTTGTTCATTTTCATGCATAAAAGCCAACACACTCCAAAAATCATACATTTTCGTGCTTCGTGATGATATTGTGCGCTTTCATTCATTTTAGTCCTAAAAACAATCACACTTCGAAAAATGATCATTTTCATGCACCACGAGGATATTTTACCATTTCGTTCATTTTCACTCACCACGATGATATTATGTGTTTTCGTTTATTTTCCTGCAAAAAAATAAACATGCTCCAAAAGTTGTTCATTTTTGTGCATCCCGATGACATTATACGTTTTTGTTCACTTTCATTCCAAATGCAAACACACTTCCAAAAACGATCATTTTTGTGCACCGCGATGAGGTTATACGTTTTCATTCAATTTCACGCTTAAAAATAAACATACTCCAATGATTTTTTAAGTGCGTTTTCGTTAACTTTCGGACATAAAAGAGAACACACTGGAAAATCGTTCGTTTTCATGGACCGCACACTTCCAAAGGCATACACATTTATGTGCACCGCGATGACATTATGTGTTTTCGTTCATTTTCATGCGTAAAAAGCGAACACACTCCAAAAATCGTTCATTTTCGTGCATCGTGATGATATTGTGCGTTTTCGTTCATTTTCCCTCACCACGATGACATAATATTTTTTCTTTCATTTTCATGCACCGCAATGACAATATCGCGGTGACATTGTGCGTTTTGGTTCCTTTTCGTTCCAAAAGCAAAAACACTTCAAAATGCATAAATTTGCATGCACGGCGATGACGTTATGCGTTTTGGTGCATTTTCATCCCAAATGCATATTTTTTTGGGGGTATTTTACTCAAAAGCATATTCATTTCCAAAAAATATCATTATCGTGCACTGCGAATACAGTATGCGTTTTCATCGATTTTCACCCCGAAATCTCACACACTTCAAAAAATGATCATTTAAGTGCACCGTGAAGACATTATGCGTTTTCGTTCATTTTCTTGCATAAAAACAAACACACTATAAAAATCGTTGATTTTCTTGTACCACGATAATGTTGAGTTTTCGTTCATTTTTCGTGCGTAAAAGAAAACACAGCCAAAAAATGGTTCATTTTTGTGCACCGTAATGATATTGTACGTTTTCGTTCATTTTTGCTCACCACGATGACATTATGTTTTTTCGTTCATTTTCGTAAATAAAAACAAACACACTCCAAATATTGTTCAATTTTTTGCGTCGCGATGACTTTATGCTTTTTTGTTCATTTTCGTGCATCATGATGACATTGTGCGTTTTCGTTTATTTTGGTGCATAAAAGAAAACACACAACAAAAATATTTTTTTTCGTGTATCGCGATGACATTGTGCTTTTCTGTTCACTTTTGAGCGTAAAAGAAAAACCACTTAAAAATTATTCATTTTCGTGCACCGCGATGACTTTATCGCGATGACCTTGAGCGTTTTCGTTCCTTTACATACCAAAAGAAGATAGATCAAAAAGCGTACATTTGCGTGCACCACGATGACATTATGCGTTTTTATTCATTTTTGTGCATAAAAGCAAACACAGTCCAAAAAATCGGCCATTTCCGTGCACCGCGATCTTATTATGCATTTTTGTTCACTTTCATTCCAAAAGCAAACACACTTCAAAAAATGATCACTTTCATGCACCGCGTTGACATTATGTTTTTTCATTCATCTTCGCGTTTAGAAACATACACACTCCAAATATCGATCATTTTTTAACACCGCAATGAAATTACGCATTTTTGTTCTTTTTCGTACATTGAAATGACAATGTGCATTTTCGTTAACATTCGGGCATAAAAGAAAAAAATACTCTCCAAAAATCATTCGTTTTCATGCACCGAAATAATTTTGTGCATTTTCGTTCATTTGTGTCCCAAGAGCAAACACACTTCTAAAAGCATACATTTGCGTGCATCGCGTTGACATTATGCGTTTTCGTTCATTTTCATGCGTAATAGCAAACACACCCCAATAATTATTCATTTTCGCGTATTGTGATGATATTGTGCATTTTCGTTCATTTTTGTCCTAAAACAAAACACACTTCAAAAAATAATCATTTTTGTGCACAGAAAACCAAACACATTCCAAAAATTCATCATTTTCATGCACCGCAATGACAATATCGCGGTGACATTGTGCGTTTTAGGTCCTTTTCGTTCCAAAAGCAAAAACACTTCAAAATGCGTACATTTGCATGCACTGCGATGACGTTATGCGTTTTGGTGCATTTTCATCCCAAAAGCATATTCTCTTCAAAAAAATGTCATTATCATGCACTGCGAAGACATTATGCGTTTCGTCCATTTTCATCCCAAAAGCATACACAATTCAAAAAATGATCGTTTTAGTGCACCGCGAAGACATTATGCGTTTTCGTTCATTTTCTTGCATAAAAACAAACATACTATAAATATTGTTGATTTTCATGCACCGCGATAACATTATGAGTTTTCGTTCATTTTTCGTACGTAAAAGAAAACACAAACCAAGTGGTGGCCCAGCTCCGTTGGCCAGGGCTGGCCTTTGCCCTACTTACCCTCAGGGTTCAAACCCTGGGGTCTCTCCTTCCACAAATTAACTACCCAAAAAAAAAAAAACACACCCAAAATTTTTTTCATTTTTGTGCGCAGCGATGATAAAGCGTGTTTTTGTTCATTTTCCCTCACCATGATGACATTATGTGTTTTCATTCATTTTCAAACATAAAAACAAACACACTGGAAATATTGTTTAATTTTCTGCACCGCGATGACATAATGCTTTTTAGTTCATTTTTGCGCATAACACTCCAAAATTCGTTTATTTTCGTGCATCATGTTGACATTGTGCGTTTTCGTTTATTTGGGTGCATAAAAGAAAACACACTCCAAAAATCTTTTATTTTCGTGTATCGCGATGACATTGTGCATTTTTGTTTACTTTTGGGAGTAAAAGAAAAAACACTTTAAAAACCATTCATTTTCGTGCACCGCGATGACATTATCACGATGACATTGTGCGTTTTCGTTCCTTTTCATACCAAAAGAAGACCAATCAAAAAGCGTACAATTGCGTGGACCACGATGACATTTTGCTTTTTTATTCACTTTCGTGCATAAAAGCAAACACACCAAAAAATCTTCTACTTTCGTGCATCGTGATCTTATTATTCATTTTTGTTCACTTTCATTCAAAAAGCAAACAAACTTCAAAAAATGATCATTTTTGTGCATCGCGTTGATATTTTCTATTTTCATTCAATTTCGCGCATAGAAACAAGCACACTCCAAATATCGTTTATTTTTTAGCACCGCGATGACATTATGCATTTTCGTTCATTTTTGTGCGACCCGATCTCATTGTGCATTTCCGTTCATTTTTGTGCGTCCCGATCTCATTGTGCATTTCCGTTCATTTTCGTGCAGAAAAAAAACACACTCCAAAAATTGTTTATTTTCGTGCATCGCAATGACAATGTGCGTTTTCGTTAACTTTCGTGCATAAAGGTGAACACACTCGAAAAATCGTTCATTTTCTTGCACCGCTCTGATTTCGTGCATTTTTGCTTATTTTCATTCCAAGAGCTAACACACTTCCAAAAGCATTCATTTACGTGCACCGCGATGACATTATGTGTTTTCGTTCATTTCCACGCATAAAAGTGAACACACTCCAAAAATCGTACATTTTCGTGCATCGTGATGATATTATGCGTTTTCGTTCATTTTCGACCTAAAAACATTCACACTTCAAAAAACAATCATTTTCGTGCACCGCGAGGATATTATGCCATTTCGTTCATTTTCGCTCACCACGATGACATTATGTGTTTTCGTTCATTTTCGTGCACAAAAACAAACATACTCCAAATATTGTTCATTTTTGTGCACCGCGATGACGTTCTACGTTTTCATTCAATTTCGCGCTCAGCAACAAACACACTCCAAATATCGATCAATTTTGAACACTGCGATGGCATTATGCGTTTTCGTTCATTTTCGTGCATTGCAATGACAATGTGCGTTTTCGTTAACTTTCGGGCATAAAAGGAAAAAACACTCCAAAAATCGTTCATTTTCGTGCACCAAAATAATTTTGTGCATTTTTGTTCATTTGTGTCCCAAGAGCAAACACACTTCTAAAAGCAGACATTTGCGTACATCGCAATGGCATTATGCATTTTCGTTCATTTTTCATGCATAAAAGAAAACACACTCCTAGAATTGTTCATTTTTGTGCACCGTGATGGTATTGTGAAATTTTGTTCATTTTCGTCCTAAAACCAAACACAATTCAAAAAATGATCATTTTTATGCGTTTTCTATATGTGGATGTAGTGGTTTTCTATTGTGAATGGCTCTCGGTTTCAGTGGGGCTCGACTATTGGGCCTTTCCTGTTGCTGTTGCTGCGGTTTTCAGGGAGCTCATTTGCTTGGGTTGTTTTGTTGTTTAGTGCCTTCTTTAATTCCTTGAAATGGTTTTTGATTTCATGTGAGTTGGCTTGTGCTTGGTTTGTTTGGTTGGCCTTATTTCCTTTCCCATTATCCTTCTAAATAATGGGGGCAACAATTATGGTCTCCTTACACTGTTTTTAGTTGGTTTGTTGTCTGATTGTGGCTTAACCGAAAGCCTTTTTTTTTGCTTTTGGTTTTGTTCTTGCTGGTGCTTGTAAGGCCTGGGGCATGCCCCTTGTATTTTGTATATTTTCTTTTCTTTATGTTACATTTAATTACCCCAAAAAAATGATTTTATGCGTTTTCGTTCACTTTTGCGCAGAAAAACAAACACACTCCAAAAATTTATTTTCGAAGACCGCAATGACAATGCATTTTTGTTCATTTTCGAGCATAAAAACAAATGCACTTAAAAAATCATTCATTTTCATGCACCGCAATGACAATATCGCGGTGACTTGTGCATTTTGGTTCCTTTTCGTTCCAAAAATTAAAAACACTTCAAAATGCGTACATCTGCGTGTACCTCGATGACGTTATGCGTTTTGGTGCATTTTCATCGCAAAAGCATATTCACTTCAAAAAAAAATCGTTATCGTGCACTGCGAAGACATTATGCATTTTCGTCCATATTCATCACCAAACCACACACACTTCAAAAAACGATCATTTTAGTGCATCGCGAAGACATTATGCGTTTTCCTTTATTTTCTCGCATAAAAACAAACACAATACAAATATCGTTGATTTTCATTCATCAAGATAGCATAATGAGTTTTCGTTCATTTTTCATGCGTAAAAGAAAACACACCCAAAAAATCATTCGCTTTATTGCACCGCGATGATATTGTTCGTTTTTGTTCATTTTCGCGTAAAACAAACACACTCCAAATATTGTTCAATTTCCTGCACCGCCATGACGTTATACTTTTTAGTTCATTTTCGTGCATAACATTCCAAAATTCGTTCATTTTCGTGCATCATGATGACATTGTGCGAAAAGAAAACACAATTTAAAAATTATTCATTTTCGTGCACCGCGATGACATTCTGCATTTTTGTTCCTTTACATACCAAAAGAAGATAGTTAAAAAAGCGTTCATTTGCATGCACCACAATGACATTTTGTGTTTTTATTCAGTTTCGTGCATAAAAGCAAACACACCAAAAAATCGTCAATTTTCGTGCACTGTGAGCGTATTATGCATTTTTGTTCACTTTCATTCCAAAAGCAAACACACCAAAAAACGATCATTTTCGTGTACCGCATCAACATTATGTGTTTTCGTTCAATTTTGCACATAGAAACAAGCACACTCCAAATATCATTTATTTTTTAGCACCGCGATGACATTATGCGTTTTCGTTCATTTTCGTGCATCCCGATCACATTGTGCATTTCCATTCATTTTCCTGTAGAAAACAAACGCAGTTCAAAAATCATTTATTTTCGTGCATCACTATGACAATATGCGTTTTTGTTAACTTTCGGACATAAAAGAGAACACACTGGAAAATCGTTTGTTTTCATGCACCGCACACTTCCAAAAGCATACATTTACGTGCACCGCGATGACATTATGTGTTTTCGTTCATTTCCATGCATAAAAGCCAACACTCAAAAAATCGTTCATTTTCGTGCATCGTGATGATAATGTGCGCTTTCATTCATTTTCGTCCTAAAAACAATCACACTTCGAAAAACGATCATTTTCATGCACCATGAGGATATTATGCCATTTCGTTCATTTTCACTTACTACGATGATATTATGTGTTTTCGTTCATTTTCCTGCAAAAAACAAACATACTCCAAATATAGTTCATTTTTGTGCATCCCGATGACATTATACGTTTTTGTTCACCTTCATTCCAAAAGCAAACACACTTCCAAAAATGATCATTTTCGTGCACCGCGATGACGTTATACGTTTTCATTCAATTTCGCGCTTAGAAACAAACACACTCCAAATATCGATCATTTTTGAACACCGCGATGACATTATGCGTTTTCGTTCATTTTCGTACATCGAAATGACAATGTGCGTTTTCAGTAACATTCGGGCATAAAAGAAAAAAACACTCCCCAAAAATCATTCGTTTTCATGCACCGAATTAATTTTGTTCATTTTCGTTCATTTGTGTCCTCAGAGCAAACACACTTCTAAAAGCATACATTTGCGTGCATGAAAAGCATAAAAGCAAACACAGTCCAAGAATCATTCACTTGCGCGCATTGTGATGATATTGTGCGTTTTCGATTATTTTTGTCCTAAAAAAAACACTTTTCAAAAAATAATCCTTTTTGTGCACTACAAAGATATTATTCAATTTCGTTCATTTTTGCACAGAAAAGCAAACACACTCCAAAAATTCTTCATTTTCGGGTTTCGCGATGACATTATGCATTTTTGTTCATTTTTTAGCGTAAAAACAAACGTACTTAAAAAATCATTCATTTTTCATACACCGCAATGACAATATCGCGGTGACATTGTGCGTTTTAGTCCTTTTCGTTCCAAAAGAAAAAACACTTCAAAATGCGAACATTTGCGTACACCGCGATGACGTTACGCGTTTTGGTGCATTTTCATCCCAAAAGAATATTCAGTTCATAAAAATATCATTATCATGCACTGCGAAGACATTATGCGTTTTCATCAATTTTCATCCCAAAAGCATACACACTTCAAAAAATGATCGTTTTAGTGCACCGCGAAGACATTATGCGTTTTCGTTCATTTTCTTGCAAAAAAACAAACACACTATAAATATCGTTGATTTTCATGCACTATGATAATATTATGAGTTTTCGTTCATTTTTCGTGCGTAAAAGAAAACACAAACAAAGTGGTGGCCCAGCTCCGTTGGAAAGGGCTGGACTTTTCCCCACTTACCCTCAGGGTTCAAACCCTGGGGTCTCCCCTTCCCCAAATTAACTACCCAAAAAAAAGAAGAAAACAAACCCAAAAAATCATTCATTTTTGTGCACCACGATGATATTGTGCGTTTTCGTTCATTTTCACTCACCACGATGACGTTATGTGTTTTCGTTCATTTTCATGCATAAAAACAAACACACTAGAAATATTGTTTAATTTCCTGCACCGCGATGACATAATGCTTTTTAGTTCATTTTTGTGCATAACACTCCAAAATATTTTCGTGCATCATGATGACATTGTGCGTTTTCGTTTATTTTGGTGCATAAAAGAAAACACACTCGAAAAATCTTTTATTTTCGTGTATCGCGATAACATTGTGCATTTTTTTTTACTTTTGGGCGTAAAAGAAAACACACTTTAAAAATCATTTATTTTCGTGCACAGCAATGACATTATCGCGATGACATTGTGCGTTTTCGTTCCTTTTCATTCCGAAAGAAAACTGATCAAAAAGCGTACAATTGCGTGCACCACGATGGCATTTTTCTTTTTTTATTCATTTTCGTGCATACAAGCAAACACACCAAAAAATCTTCTACTTTCGTGTACCGTGATCTTATTACGGATTTTTGGTTCACTTTCTTTCCAAAAGCAAACACACTTCAAAAAATGATCATTTTTGTGCACCGCGATGATATTATGTGTTTTCATTCAATTTCGCGCATAGAAACAAGCACACTCCAAATATCGTTTATTTTTTAGCACCGCGATGAAATTTTGCGTTTTCATACATTTTTGTGCATCCCGATCTCATTCTGCATTTTCGTTCATTTTCGTGCAGAAAAAAAACACACTCCAAAAATTGTTTATTTTCATGCATCACAATGACAATGTGCGTTTTCGTTAACTTTTGGGCATAAACGAGAACACACTCGAAAAATCGTTCGTTATCCTGCACCGCACTGATTTCGTGCATTTTTGCTTATTTTCATCCTAGAGCAAACACAATTCCGAAAGCATACATTTACATGCACCGCGATGACATTATGTGTTTTCGTTTATTTTCATGCTTGAAATCGAACACACTCCAACAATCGTTCATTTTCGTGCATCTTGATGATATTGTGCGTTTTCGTTCATTTTCGTACATCGAAATGACAATATGTAAGTTTTCGTTAACTTTCCGGCATAAAAGAAAAAAACACTCCAAAATCATTCGTTTTCATGCACCAAAATAATTTTGTGCATTTTCGTTCATTTGTGTCCCAGGAGCACACACACTTCTAAAAGCATACATTTGCGTGCATGAAAAGCATAAAAGCAAACACACTCCAAGCAACATTCACTTTCGCGCATTGTGATGATATTGTGCGTTTTCGTTCATTTTCGTCCTAAAAACAAACACACATCAAAAAATAATCATTTTGTGCACTGCAGTGATATTATGTGTTTTCGTTCATTTTTGCACAAAAAAGTAAACACACTCAAAAAATTCTTCATTTTCGTGCATCGCGATGACATTATCCATTTTTGTTCATTTTCGTGCATAAAAACAAACGCACTTAAAAAATCATTCATTTTCATGCACCGCAATGACAATATCACGGTGACATTGTGCGTTTTAGGTCCTTTTCGTTCCAAAAGCAAAAACAGTTCAAAATGCGTACATTTGCGTGCACTGCGATGACGTTACGCGTTTTGGTGCATTTTAATCCCAAAAGCGTATTCACTTCAAAAAAATATCATTGTCATGCACTGCGAAGACATTGTGCGTTTTCGACCAATTTCATCCCAAAAGCATACACACTTAAAAAAACAATCGTTTTAGTGCACCGCGAAGACATTTGCGTTTTCGTTCATTTCCTTGCATAAAAACAAACACACAATAAATATCGTTGATTTTCATGCACTGTGATAACATTATGAGTTTTCGTTCATTTTTCGTGCGTAAAAGTATACACAAACCAAGTGGTGGCCCAGCTCCGTTAGCCAGGGCTAGCCTTTGCCCCACTTACCCTCAGGGTTCAAACCCTGGGGTCTCCCCTTCCCTGAATTAACTACCCAAACCCGAAAAATCATTCATTTTTGTGCACCGCGATTATATTGTGCGTTCTCGTTCATTTTCGCTCACCACGATGACATTATGTGTTTTCGTTCATTTTCATGTATAAAAACAAACACACTGGAAATATTGTTTAATTTCCTGTACCGCGATGACATAATGCTTTTTAGTACATTTTTGTGCATAACACTCCAAAATATTTTCGTGCATCACGATGACATTGTACGTTTTCGTTTATTTTGGTGCATAAAAGAAAACACACACCAAAAATCTTTTATTTTCGTGTATCGCGATTACATTGTGCATTTTTTATTACTTTGGGCCGTAAAAGAAAACACATTAAAAATCATTAAACACACATTAAAAATCATTCATTTTCGTGCACCGCGATGACATTATCGCGATGACATTGTGCGTTTTCGTTCCTTTTCATACCAAAAGAAGACATCAAAAAGCGTACAATTGCGTGCACCACGATGACAATATGCGTTTTTATTCATTTTCATGCATAAAAGCAAAGACACCAAAAAATCTTCCATTCACGTGCACCGCGATCTTATTATGCATTTTTTGTTAACTTTAATTCCAAAAGCAAACACATCAAAAAACGATCATTTTTGTGCACCGCGTTGATATTATGTGTTTTCATTCAATTTCGCGCATTGAAACAAGCACACTCCAAATATCATTTATTTTTTAGCACTGCGATGACATTATGCGTTTTCGATCATTTTCGAGCAGAAAAAAAACACACTCCAAAAATCGTTTATTTTCGTGCATCGCAATGACAATGTGCGTTTTCATTAACTTTTGGGCATAAACGAGAACACACTCGAAAAATCGTTCGTTTTCATACACTGGACAGATTTTGTGCATTTTTGCTTATTTTCATCCCAAGAGCAAACACACTTCCAAAAGCATACATTTACGTGCACTGCGATGACATTATGTGTTTTCGTTCATTTTCATGCATAAAAACCAACACACTCCAAAAATCGTTCATTTTCGTGCATCGTGATGATATTACGCGTTTTTGTTCATTTTCGACGTAATAACATTCACACTTCAAAAAATGGTCATTTTCGTGCACCGCGAGGATATTATTCCATTTTGTTCATTTTCACTCACCACGATGACATTATGTGTTTTCGTTAATTTTCGTGCATAAAAACAAACATACTCCAAATATTGTTCATTTTCGTGCACCACGATGACATTATACGTTTTTGTTCACTTTCGTTCCAAAAGCAAAGACACTTCCAAAAACCATCATTTTTGTGCACCGCGATGACGTTATACGTTTTCATTCAATTTCGCGCTTAGAAACAAACACACTCCAAATATCGATCAATTTTTTAACACTGCGACGACATTATGCGTTTTCGTTCATTTTCGTGCATCGCAACGACAATGTGCATTTTCGTTAAATTTCGGGCATAAAAGCAAAAAACACTCTCCAAAAATTGTTCATTTTTGTGCATCGAAATAATTTTGTGCATTTTCGTTCATTTGTGTCCCAAGCGCAAACACACTTCTAAAAGCATAAATTTGCGTACATCGCGATGGCATTATGCATTTTCGTTCATTTTTCATGCGTAAAAGAAAACACACTACAAGAATCTTTCATTTTCGTGCACCGTGATGATATTGTGAAATTTCGTTCATTTTCGTTCTAAAAGCAAACAAAATTCAAAAAATGATCATTTTCGTGCGCTGCGATGATATTATGCGTTTTCGTTCATTTTTGCGCAGAAAAGAAAACACAGTCCAAAAATTTATTTTCGTACACCGCGATGACATTATGCATTTTTGTTCATTTTTGTGCTTAAAAATAATCGCACTTAAAAAATTATTTATTTTCATGCACCGCAATGACAATATCGCGGTGATATCGTGCGTTTTGGTTCCTTTTCGTTCCAAAAGAAAAACACTTCAAAATGCAGACATTTGCGTGCACCACGATGCCGTTATGTGTTTTGGTGCATTTTCATCCCAAAAGCATATTCACTTCAAAAAAATAACATTATCGTGAACTGCGAAGACATTATGCGTTTTCGTCCATTTTCATCCCAAAAGCACACACTTCAAAAGGTGATCATTTTAGTGCACCATAATGACATTATGCGTTTTCGTTCATTTTCTTGCGTAAAAACAAACACACTATAAATATCGTTGATTTTCATGCACCACGATAACATTATGAGTTTTCGTTCATTTTTTGTGCGTCAAAGAAAACACAAACCAAGTGGTGGTCCAGCTCCGTTGGCCAGGGCTGGCCTTTGCCCCACTTACCCTTAGGGTTCAAACCCTGGGGTCTCCCCTTCCCCAAATTAACTACCCAAAAAATCATTCATTTTTGTGCACCGCGATGATATTATGCATTTTTGTTCATTTTTGCTCACCACCATGACATTTTGTGTTTTCATTCATTTTCATGCATCAAAACAAACACACTGGAAATATTGTTTAAACTGCACCGCGATGACATAATGCTTTTTGGTTCATTTTTGTGCATAACACTCAAAAATTCATTTTTTTTCGTGCATCATGATGACATTGTGCGTTTTCGTTAATTTTGGAGCATAAAAGAAAACACACTCCAAAAATCTTTTATTTTTGTGTATCGAGATGACATTGTGCATTTTTGTTTACTTTTGGGCATAAATGAAAACACACTTGAAAAATTATTCATTTTCGTGCACCGCAATGACATTATCGCGATGACCTTGTGCGTTTTCGTTCCTTTTCATACCAAAAGGAGACAGATCGAAAAGCGTACAATTCCGTGCACTATGATGACATTATGCGTTTTTATTTATTTTTGTGCATAAAGGCAAATACACCAAAAATTCGTCCATTTTTGTGCGCCGCGATCTTTTTTTTTTTTTTGGATCAGGTAAGTTGGGGTGGGGGAGGTTAACTCCCCATGGGTCGAACCCTGGGGGTGGGTAAATGGGGCCATGGAGTGCCACATGCACTGGCGCCCACTTTGCACCGCAATCTTATTATGCATTTTTGTTCACTTTAATTCCAAAAGAAAACACACTTCAAAAAACGGTCATTTTTGTGCACCGCGTTGATATTATTTGTTTTCTTTCATTTTCGTGCATTTGGAAACAGGCACATTCCAAATATCGTTTATTTTTTAGCACCGCGATGACATTATACGTTTTCGTTCATTTTGAAGCATCCCGATCTCATTGTGCATTTTCGTTCATTTTCGTGCGGAAAAAAAACACACTCCAAAAATCGTTTATTTTCGTGCATCGCAATGATAATGTGCATTTTCGTTAACTTTCGGGCATAAAGGAGAACACACTCGAAAAATCGTTCGTTTTCATGCACCGCACTGATTTCGTGCATTTTTGCTTATTTTCATCCCAAGAGCAAACACACTTCCAAAAGCATACATTTACGTGCACCGCGAAGATATTATGTGTTTTCGTTCATTTTCATGCATAAAAGTGAACACACTCCAAAAATCGTTCATTTTCGTGCATCGTGATGATATTGTGCGTTTTTGTTCATTTTCGACCTAAAAACATTCACACTTCGAAAAACGATCATTTTCGTGCACCGCGAGAATATTATGCGATTTCGTTAATTTTCGCTCACCACGATGACATTATGTGTTTTCGTTCATTTTCGTGCATAAAAACAAACATACTCCAAATATTGTTCATTTTTGTGCACCCCGATGACATTATACATTTTTGTTCACTTTCGTTCCAAAAGCAACCACACTTCCAAAAACGATCATTTTTGTGCACCGCAATGATGTTATACGTTTTCATTCAATTTCGCGCTTAGAAACAAACGCACTCCAAATATCGATCATTTTTTAACACTGCGACGACATTATGCGTTTTTTTATCATTTTCGTGCATCGCCATGACAATGTGCGTTTTCGTTAACTTTCGAGCATAAAAGCAAAAAACACTCCAAAAATCGTTCGTTTTTCGTGCAGCAAAATAATTTTATGCATTTTCATTCATTTGTGTCCCAAGAGCAAACACACTTCTAAAAGCATACATTTGCGTACATCGCGATGGTATTATGCATTTTCGTTCAATTTTTTGGGTAATTAATTGTAACATAAAAAAGAAAAAAACACAAGTTTCCAATGGTCATACCCCAGGTAATTACATGAGAACCAGTAGGAAAAATCTCCTACAACAAAGAAAATCCAACCCCCCGTCGCAACGACGGGGGGACCTAACAAAAGACCATATTCCACGCACAACCCGCATGGATAGGAATTACCAACATATACAACACTCTTGCACAACCTAAGAAAAACCAACCCCCGCATGATAGCAGGGGAAACTTCCTAATTAAGAAAAAACCATACACAACCCGCATGGATAGGAAAGCACCAGTATACAAACAAGGATAAGACCAATAAAACCTGCCAGAAAACTTGAAAACTCCTAATCCCAGCTGAAGAGTAGCCCCCACAATAAAAAGGGGTCAAAATTCAGACAAGAACAAGAGAAAAAAGAGATCCAATAAGTAAGACTTGTCATCCCAACCCAAAAAGCACATCATACCTCCTACGGAAACTTGGCTCCCCAAAAGGCTCCAATCCTCGGACACCAAAGAAACTGACTAAGGTGAGGAGAAAAACCCAAAACCCAACCAAGGTAAACTCAGACTCTCAGATATAGTCACACTCCCCAACTCAAGGGAGGAAAAGATAGAGTTACGATCACCCCTACGGAAGTGATGAAGTAAGACCATACCTTTTCGTTCATTTTTCATGCCTAAAAGAAAACACCAAGAATCGTTCATTTTAGTGCACCGTGATGATATTGTGAAATTTTGTTCATTTTCGTCCTAAAAGCAAATACAATTCAAAATATGATCATTTTCATGTGCTGTGATGATATTATTGGTTTTC
Source organism: Heliamphora pulchella (assembly GCA_032270985.1). Lineage (NCBI taxonomy): Eukaryota > Viridiplantae > Streptophyta > Magnoliopsida > Ericales > Sarraceniaceae > Heliamphora > Heliamphora pulchella. Next base: position 25,267 of record JAULJZ010082707.1, read on the forward strand.
GTTCATTTTTGCGCAGAAAAGCAAACTGTGACAACCCGGTACGTGTTCATTTTATTAATCTTCGTTTTAATTAAATATTGTGGTATAACAAAGTTAAACTACGAGTTTTAATTGTGTGGGCGTTCGTTGACAAATTAATGAGTTGTGAAATAATTTTAAAGGATCTAAATTAACAATAAATTTGTTAATTTAACTATGGGTTAAGTTGAAGTGAGATAATAGGAGTGAGGTAAGGGAGTTGAGTTTAGTTTAATAAAATTTGCTAAGATTCAGGTTCAGGAATCACCGCTCGAGTGGTGGGGGTCCGCTCAAGCGAACTATTGAGATGAGTTGGAAGCTTCGCGAGTCTTGGAGAAAATATGGGGTATTTATATATATAAGTCTCTTATATGAAAGAGAGCCCACCCACGTGACTCTCTCAAACCCCTCTTTTCCCTTTCTCTTCCCTCATCTCTTCTTCCTTCCTTGAGAGAGAAAGGGCCACCATATCCCCAAACCCTAACTCTCCCTCCTTAAATCTTGAAGATCAAGGCTTGATCAAGGGTGAGTAAGGTGAAAAATCAAGCTTTGGAGCTAAGAGATTAAAGATAAAGCTTTGGGAAAGTAAGCAGACCCAACTTCCAAACCCTAGGAGAGAGATTTGAAGAAATCACAAGCTTTTGAGCAAATTCGAGGTAGGATCTAGATTTTCTCACATGTCTTGCATTGATTTGAGTTGATATTTTGTATATATGAGTAAAGATTGGGTTAATTGCATGCTTAATGATCATATTGGTAAGTTTGTGTGTCGGTTGGGTTGGTTTTTACAAAAATTGAGGTTTTTGGGAAATGGTTAACCATGAAATTAATGATTTGAGATCGCAAAGAGGAGTTTGGAGGCTTGAATTAATTGTGTTTGCTTTAAAATTAAAGATTTGAGGCTTTTTTTGATAAGGGTTATGTGTTTGGAGGTTTGAAACTCAAAACAGCGGCAAATCTAGGTACCTCTCGGGTGCCAGTGCGCTCGAGCAGAACTCTGTCCGCTCGAACGCTCAGATGCCTAGAGTGGGCGCTCGACGTCCGCTCGAGCGGACTGACTGCGAAGGGCCAACTTTGTTCGATCATCTCTCCCTCATCCGGACTCCGAATTGGGTCGTTCTTGTACTCAAATCGAAGCCTTGGAAGTCCTCTTTCCAATAAGTCTACTCTCACAAAAAAAATTAATTTTGTAGAAAAAATTATGATCAAAATAGTGAGGGTATGTCATGACTTCAAAATTATTTTTCACTCGTTTTTAGCCCAATGTTTTGGAAAAACATATTTTTAACCACATTGGCCCTTTTTACTAAATTTCTAGTCCCTAGAGCTTGTGTCACATTTATAAATATATTTAAATTGAGTTGAGATGCATACCTCGGACGCGTTAAATGAAGCCCCTTCACACCAAAAGTGAGTTCAAATCAATACATGTATATGCATACTTGATAGGTGTATTCCTTTTAAATTAAGGTGATCCTCTTGATATCAACCTTGTGTTATGGGTATGTGATAATACTATGATTCATGAGAAATTTATGTCACTGTAGTTTATGAGAAATTGTGTAATGAAAGTAGTGAAATGAAACATTATATAATGACGGTTGGGAAATGAGGAATTGTGTACTAATAGTCCTGATGGTAATTCGGGCTTGGAATTATAACAATGTACTATGGTATTGAGTGGGAGAGGAACCACGTGTGGGTTGGACTCTCGGATTGCGAAAATAAATCTAATTAACCTAAAATGAACTGTACGAATTTTTGTGGAATAGGGTGGGCTAGCGGCTCTGCGGTGAAAGACTAAAAACTTGCGCAAGAAGGGGACCACATGCCCACGGGTTAGTCCCCGAAATGTGGTATTGTGTCGTGGTGAGTTATAGAGCTATCTATTACCCATTGGATTTCGCGTAGCCTATTGAGATTAATAGGGAGGGGTTTCTATAAGCTACACCCGACATCGGTTCATTAAAAGTGATACGGTTTTGTGAAAATCGGGAATTTAAAATGCAAGATTGACGAATGGTAAAGAAATGGATAATTGGAGACAAACTTGGGTGTGCGTGAGAATGCGTGTGTAAAAGAAGTGATTTGGTGAAAATATGTATTTTCATTTGGTAACATTCATCACACCTCACAAATCATGCATTAGACATGAGTTAATCTTTATCCTACGAGCTTCGGCTCATGTTTATATGTCAAATACATTTTAGGTTCCGACGAGCGGGGTGGTAGCAAGGCTTTGGATGCTTTGGGAAAGAATAAAAAATGGGAGTCAGGATTTCTTTGTTTCTTTTTTTTTTGTTGTATATGAGATACTTAAAGGGATGTAATGAAAATGATCGTTAATTTTGAATGTGAATTATCTCAAGCTCCTTGTGATGAATCCAAAAATGTAACATTGGAACATGGTTTATTCTACTTAACTTTTTGAATGATATGTACTAAAAACAACATTTTCTTATGTCTCGGGTTTTTGTTTGTGATTAGAATTTATGTATGGCATGTTTTGGGTATTAGTTCACGGACCCGGGTTTGGGTCGTGATAGAAATGGTATCAGAGCTCTAGGTTCAGATACCTAGGAGCCGTGGGATGTGAGGACAACTTTGTATGTGAATTGTTTGATGATAATTAGGCACCACTACACGGCATTGTTTGTGTGCTTGCATGGGATTGTGGTTTTATTGTCTTACGCATGTTATGTGTTTATATGAGCGTGGAGGTTGAGTCTTGGGGTGATGTGACTTGTCATTTGGCGCCTGATCTACTACTTTGGGGCTCGAAATAGAAAAGCGTTTGGCCGACGTTATTTCTATGAGAAATCTGAATTAGTTGCTTGGATTGTCGCGTTACTTTGAGGCTTTCCCTTGGTATGTGTTTATGTGTTTGTATGAATATGTTTGAGTAGGATAGCCCTATTTGCGCTTAAAATTAAATCTATTGGGGAGGGAATGTCGATTTGTTTGTGAATTATATATTGACGATCGTTTTCTTTTTGTATAGTGATGCCTCCTAGGCGAGAAAGAGGTGGAGGTCGCGGTCGCGACCAAGGGCGCGGGAGAGCGCCAGCTCCTAAGGAAGGGGATGTTCACGCCCCACAGGAACCAGTTGAGGGTACAGAAATGAATGAGCAGATACTAACTGCATTGAGGACTTTAGTAGGGGCTGGGCCTAACCAAGGGGAAGCGCGGGGTGTAGACGGAAGGGCCGCAATGATGATGAGAGAGTTTCAACGCTTGATCCCTCCTACTTATGCTGGGAAACCCGAACGTCAAGTGGCGACGAAATGGCTAAAGGTAGTTACCCGAAGTTTAGATACTTTGCAAATAGTTGAAGATGACATTAGGGTCGGTTTCGCTACTTTTCAGCTTCGGGAAGAGGCGAATGATTGGTGGGAGTTTACGAAGACGACAACAGATGGTACATGGGCAGCATTTACAGCGGTGTTTTTGGAGAAATATTTTGCCGAGTCTATTCGAGATACGTATAGAGAGGAATTCTTATCGTTGATACAAGGGAATCTTTTCGTGTTGCAATATGAAGCAAAGTTCACAAGTTTATCAAAGTTCGTGCCAGAAATGGTGTCAACGAAGGAATTGAAGGCAAAGAGATTTGAAAGGGGTTTACGACCCGCCATCCGAGAGAAAGTGGTGGGGTTTCGATTGAGGGTTTTCTCGGAGATAGCAGAGACAGCCATGGTAATAGAAAGTTCTGTGGCAGATAATCGCAGGATCATGGAAAAGAGGCAACCTTTGGTGGCTAGAACAACACAATCAGAGGGACGACCTTATAAGAAGCGAAGACCAGAACAGGGCAATACGAGTTCGGCGCCACAAAGATCTTTTCAGACCCAACGATCCGTACCCACCCCATCTGTGGCCTCGATGGCACGGCTGGAGCAAAGGGAAGTGGTGTATTTTGTTTGTGGGCAGCATGGGCACCGGGCTGGAGAATGTTCGTAAAGGAAGCGAGCACCAAGGCAAAGCAGAGTGCGACACAAGGACAGTCTCAAGAGAGGGGGCCCATTAGATGTTTTCAATGTGGTCAAGAGGGGCACGTTAGACGTGAATGTCCGCAAGGGAGATATGGCCGAGAAACATCTACTACACATTCTATGCAGCGACAGACATATGACCATCCAACTCGACAGACTGGAGTGCAGATAGTTTGGGCTCCCACGGAGTCTTCTTTAGTACATTCTATGCGTCAACCTATGGGTGGGGGACAGGGACATGCATCTGAAGTCCAAGGAAGGGTCTATGCCATAGCAGAAGCTGGTACTTCCTCAAACCTTGAGATACGCAAGACTACCACTAGTACCCCTGTGATATGAGGTACTTTGTTACATTTCAATTCTTGGGCCCATGTGTTATTTGATACTGGTGCATCACGTTCATTTATCTCCTCTTCATTCGTATTTGCTTTGGGTTTACTTGTTGAGGCGTCGGATGTTGTTGTAAATGTTGAGACACCCATCGGTGACAGTACAATGTTGAGATATGTATGTAGAGGATGTGAAGTAGTAATAGCTGATCGCCATCTGGTATTCGACTTTATCGTGTTGAAGATGTAAGGGTTTGACATTATTCTTGGAATGGACTGGTTAACTGCATTTCGTGCATTTATTGATTGTGATCGGCGAAGGATCTTTTTGTATACTCCAGAAGGAGACTCTTTCTTCTATGTGGGAGACAAGGATGATAAGATGACACCTCAACCCGGTGACGTGAACCAGGATAAGCTCAATAGAAAATTCAGTTGCAGGACTTGTTGAACAAGGGTTTTATTCGCCCTAGTGTCTTGCCGTGGGGAGCGCCGGCATTGCTTGCTAAAAAGAAAGACGGCTCGTTGCGATTATGTATCGATTATCGAAAATTGAATCAAGTTACGGTGAAGAATAAATATCCAATGCCCAGGATCGATGATCTATTTGACCAACTGAAGGGTTCTGCATGTTTTTCAAAGATTGATTTGAGATCGGGTTATTATCAGCTAAGAGTTCGGAAGGATGGCATACCTAAGACCGCTTTTCATACCCGTTACGGACACTATGAATTTTTGGTAATGCCCTTTGGTTTAACAAATGCCCCCCGCAACTTTCATGGATTTGATGAATCGGATCTTCCGGCCTTACCTTGATCAATTTGTAGTGGTTTTTGTTGACGACATCTTGATTTATTCTCCGACCCCAGAAGTTCATGAGGAGCATTTACGTGTGGCGCTTCAACTTTTGAGAGAACACAAGCTTTATGCTAAGTATGAGAAATGCAAATTCTGGCTGCCCGAAATAAAATTTTTGGGACATGTTGTGCCGAAAGACGGAGTAACTGTTGATCCATCTAAAGTAGAGGCTGTGCTAGAATGGAGAAGACCGCAAAGTGTGTTTGATATCAGAAGTTTCTTAGGCCTTGCAGGGTGTTACTGTCGTTTTGTAAATGATTTTTCCCGTTTAGCGTCTCCCTTGACTCGACTCACTCGAAAGGGCATTAAATTCACATGGAGTGATGCTTACGAAGATGCTTTCCAAGAATTAAAGAATCAATTGACTAGTGCACTGATACTAATCATACCGTAGAGGGGTCTTGGTTATGAAGTATATTGTGACGCGTCTCATGAAGGGTTAGGGTGTGTTCTAATGCAGCAGGGCAAAGTTGTGGCATATAGATCCAGGCAATTGAAGACGCTTGAGAGGAATTAGCCAATACATGATTTAGAATTAGCAGCAGTTGTTTTTGCACTAAAGATGTGGAGGCATTACCTTTATGGAGAACGATTTGAAGTTTTCTCTGACCACAAGAGTCTCAAATATTTATTCTCGCAGAAGGATTTAAATATGAGACAGAGGAGATGGATGGAATACTTGGGCGATTATGATTTTAGTTTGCAGTATCATCTAAGCAAGGCGAACGTTGTTGCAGATGCCCTCAGTCGAAAGTCTTTGAAGTCTTTAGCCCAGATCGCAATACGAGAATGGAAAATGTTGGAAGAGGTTGGAGAGTTTGACCTTAACCTTGGTGGGGCCGAGGATCGAATTACCTTGTCCGCTATAGTTTCTCAACCTATGTTGATACACCGTGTCATAGGAGCCCAATAGATCGATAAAGAGGCACAAATATATGGGGAACGCGTCACCAACAAGGAAAACGCCGAAGGATGGACCAATTTACCGAAGCAAGGCTTGAGATTTATGGGAAGACTGTTTGTACCTAAGGTTTGTCGTTAAGAAGTGCTATGAGACTTTCACCATTCTCGACTCGTAGTGCATCCGGGAACTACAAAGATGTATCGTGATCTCCGACAGCAATTTTGGTGGAAAGGCATGAAGAAGGAGGTGACCTTGTTTGTTGCCAAATGTCTCACATGTCAACAAGTAAAAGCAGAACATCAGCGATCGGCGGGTATGCTTCAACCATTAACAGTTTCGGAGTGGAAGTGGGAACACGGGACGATGTATTTTGTTTTCGGCCTTCCTTGGTCACCAAAGGGATGCAACGCATTATGGGTAATTATGGATCGGTTGACGAAGTCTGCGCATTTTCTCCCAATACGTACAATTGACTCGGTGGACAAGCTAGGAAGATTGTATGTTCAAGAGATTGTGCGATTGCATGGTGTACCAATATCAATAGTATTAGATAGAGACCCTCGGTTTACCTCACGATTTTGGCAGAATTTGCAGGCAGCTTTGGGAACCAGTTTACTCTTTAGTACGGCATTCCACCCTCAAGCCGATGGTCAATCCGAGCGCACGATTCAAATTTTGGAAGATATGTTACGAGCTTGTGTGTTGGACTTTGGTGGTTCGTGAGAAGATCACCTACCGCTAATAGAGTTCACATACAACAATAGTTATCAAGCAAGTATCGAGATGGCCCCGTATGAAGCATTATATGGAAGACAATGTAGATCCCCATTGTGTTGGACCGAAGTTGGAGAAGTCTCATTGCTAGGCCCTGAATTGGTGAGGGAAACAACTGAGAAGATCGCCACAATTCGAAAGCATTTGGTCACGGCTTAGAGTCGCCAGAAAAGCTATGCTGACAGAAAGAGATGACCATTATCATTTGAAGTGGGAGATTTTGTATTTCTAAAAGTGTCACCGAAGAAAGGCTTGGTAAGGTTTGGCAAAAGTGGAAAGTTATCACCACGGTTCATAGGACCTTTTGAAATTATTGAACAAATTGGGGAAGTAGCGTATCGACTGGCTTTGCCACCATGGCTATCATCAGTACACGACATCTTCCATGTGTCGATGTTGCGAAAATATGAGCCCGACCCCTCACATGTGATAAATTGGTCAGGGTTGAGCCTACAAGACGACATGTCATATGAAGAATTGCCAGTAAAGATTCTGGACACCCGTCAACAAGTTTTACAAGGAAAGACCCTATCCTATGTAAAGGTGTTATGGCGGCATCATGGTGTGGAAGAAGCAACTTGGGAAAGAGAGTTAGATATCCAGTCTAAATATCCCGAGCTTTTTGAGTCTCAAGGAGAACCAAATTTCGGGGATGAAATTTCTAAGGGGGGAAGGTTGTGACAACCCGGTACGCATTTATTTTATTAATCTTCGCTTCAATTAAATATTGTGGTATGACAAAGTTAGACTACGAGTTTTAATTGTGTGGCTGTTCGTGGACAGATTAATGAGTTGTGAAATAATTTTAAAGGATCTAAATTAACAATAAATTTGATAATTTAATTATGGGTTAAGTTGAAGTGAGATGATAAGAGTGAGGTAAGGGAGTTGAGTTTGGTTTAATAAAATTTGCTAAGATTTAGGTTCAGGAATCACCGCTCGAGCGGTGGGGGTCCGCTCGAGCAGACTATCGGGATGAGCTAGAAGCTTCGCGAGCTTTGGAGAAAATATGGGGTATTTATATATATAAAAATCTTATATGAAAGAGAGCCCACCCACGTAACTCTCTCAAACCCCTCTTTTCCCTTTCTCTTCTCTCATCTCTTCTTCCTTCCTTGAGAGAGAAAGGGCCACCATATCCCCAAACCCTAACTCTCCATCCTTAAATCTTGAAGATCAAGGCTTGATCAAGGGTGAGCAAGGTGAAAAAAATCAAGCTTTGCAACTAAGAGATTAAAGATAAAGCTTTGGGAAAGCAAGGAGACCCAACTTCCAAGCCCTAGGAGAGAGATTTGAAGAAATCACAAGCTTTCGAGCAAATTTGAGGTAGGATTTAGATTATCTCACACGTCTTGCCTTGATTTGGGTTGATATTTTCTATATATGAGTAAAAATTTAGTCAATTGCATGTTTAGTTAATATATTGGTAAATTGGTGTGTGGATTGAGTTAATTTTGAGTTAATTTTCATAAAAGGGAGATTCTTGAGGAATGATTACCCATGAGATTGATGTTTTGTTGCATTAAAATGGAGTTTGGAGAATTGAATCTAGTGTTTTTATCTTAAAATGAAGGATTTGAACCATTTTTTATAAGGGTTTTGCGTTTGGAGGATTGAAGCTCAAAATAGGGGCAAATCTGGATTTCTCTCGGGTGCCAGCACGCTCGAGTGGAGCCCTGTTCGCTTGAGCGCTCACATGGCAGAAGGTTGTGAGCTCGAGTGCCCGACGTTCGCTCGAGCGGACTGACTGCGTAGGGCGAACTTTTTTCGATCATATCTCCCTTATCCGGACTCCGAATTAGGTCATTCTTATACTCAAATCGAAGCCCCGAAAGTCCTCTTTCCAACAAGACCACTCTCACAAAAAATTCATTTTTTAGAAAAAGTGATGATCAAAATAGTGAGGGTATGTCAAGATTTCAAAATTATTTTTCACCAGTTTTTAGCCCTATGTTTTGGAAAAACATATTTTTACTCACATTGGCCCTTTTTACTAAAATTTTAGTCCCTAGAGCTTGTGGCACATTTATAAATATATTTAAATTGAGTTGAGATGCATACCTTGGACCCGTTAATTGAAGCCTC
>JAULJZ010082708.1:0-12600 GCA_032270985.1 Heliamphora pulchella
CCATTGATCGGAGGTCCACTTCTGGATTCTCTATATTTATTGGTGGCAATCTTATCTCTTGGAAGAGTAAGAAGCAGGATGTGGTTTTTCGGTCGAGTGCTGAAGCCGAATATTGAGCCATGGCTCTGGCGACATCTGAGATTTTATGGCTCCGTCAGTTGCTTAGTGAGTTGGGTGATCCTTGTCCTGGCCCAACAAAACTTTGGTGTGATAATAAATCTGTAGTGTATATTGCTACAAATCCAGTATTTCACGAGCGTACGAAACATATCGAGGTGGACTGTCATTTCATTCGGCGCGAGTATCAGAATGGTGTGATCGTGTTTGGGTCCGTTCGTACTGAGAGCAATTGGCGGATATTTTAACTAAATCAGTTCCGGGTCGTCGGGTTCGATACATATGTGACAAGCTGGGCATGATAGATATATATGAGCTAGCTTGAGGGGGAGTGTTAGCTTTATTATGATTATACTAGCTTTATTATTATTGTTATCATGACCTGGTATGGTTGGGCGCACCATATCTTATTATGTAGTCTCGTTGTTCTATAAATAAACTGTTGCGTGTCCTATTAGGGTTAACGCCTTCATTTAGCCTAATACTATTCTGTTAACAAGTTTGATCCGTTCTCATTTCGGGAGAAGAACAAAACAATCAGAACCGAAGACATGGAGTAGGGAGTAATTGGGAGCATGTTCAAAAAGCTTATCATAACGGGAGAGCCCAGAAAGGAGAGGGGAGGGCATACGTGTCACACCTCGAAAATGTACCAACAGAAACCCGTACTATTCCCGTACTATTTGGTAAGAAAAGAATTCGGTTTAAAGAATCTAAACCAAAAGCACTTGTAAAGAAAGATCCTTAGCATTAAAACGAAATAAGGTTTCCAATTTTCTTGAAAAAAGTAAGAGTGGAAATAAGTAATTTTACTTGTAAAACAACTCTCAAAATAGGCCAATTTTTACCCCAAAGGATACATAAAAGATACCAATCAAAAGCCATTTTTCAAACCAAAAGTCCCAAAAATTTGCCCAGCAAGGGTCGCTCGAGCGGACCCTCCACCGCTCGAACAGTGAGGTGCCAGTGAGCTTTTTTCCCACAAACCTAAAAAATTTTATAAGTGTTGGAAAAACACTTGGTTTTAAAAAATTTGAACATGCTTTCACATAGGTACAAAATTGAAGTTAAACATACATGTGGTAAAGAAATAGCTCCATTCAACCCGAAAACTAAAAAATCTAATATTTAAAACTATAATATACCACCCAAAAACCAAGGAATTTAATAAAAAATACGAACCAACGCTCTCACATACATACAAGATATGAATACATGGCATTCGGGTCCAACGTCACGAGTTACTCCAACGCAAATACAATTATCCAAAGTATTCGACAAGAATTACATTTACAACTTCAATTCTTAAAAGATATTACAAATGGGCTTGTAATTCAATCAAAAACTACCAAAAAGGATCCCCGCGACCATTCTCCTCATTCTAAAACCTTCTTTCTGCTATCACCTGAAATAGTTTGTACAAAATAAGCCGAAACTCGTAAAAAATAGATTAGGAATGAACATATGCATGACATGCGAGAATGGTTATATAAAGTGCAACACATAATTTTCCACAAAAACCAATTTCGTTTTCCAAAACCAAATTCCTTTCACATAACTGAGTTTTTGTTTATAAACCATGGTTTAATATTCCATTACGTTATTGAATTCAACCGTTTCAACGTGGTACCACGCAATTTCCAAACTAACCCAAGGTTTTCCCATTCCAATTATACTCAACATTTTTTTTAACCATTCAAAGGTTTTTCAAGTTCCATAATTCATTCACGTCATTCAATTAAGGCTTGCCAACCCAATATCATTATTGATTTAATTAAGTACCAATGCTCGAATGGCGCCAATAGACCTAGGCGTAGTTATCACAATCGGGCCACGCGAAACCCATTCTATAGCCTGACGCAGAGAGCACACATTTTTTGTTTTCCTCGAAAATATCAATGGGTGGGCCACCTAGAGTACGTTTTTACGGGGATTAACCCGATGGAAGGACCTACTATACATTGCGCAAGTTTTTGGTCTTTCACCGAGAACCTACTCGAGCCCAACTTAGTTATTCAATCCAATCACACGGTATCTTAATTATATCATTTTCATTAAAACCAATGCGAGTTCAATCGTCAACCCGGTTCCTCTCGCCAAAACCCAACACAATTACGATTTCAATTCCCTACAATTTCAAATGTTCTCATAATTCATGTATTCGAATATAAAGTTTCAAAAAAAATCCCAAATTAACTTCTCATATCATTTATATCCATCAATTCGTAGGATTTACTCAAAATTCCTAACCCATCATCCACTGTTTTCACATATCATAAAAGTTTATGAAATTTATACATAACTAGGTTAATATAACCCCAACTTGTCAAAAAATTCAATCAATTTCATCATTTGAACCCAACAACCCAAAAAGCTCCAATTGTCATGGTTTTGACTTAAATCACACCCTAACTTTCAAAATTACAAGTTAACAGTTCTCCAACGACAATATCATGATAAACTCATCACAAATCATCTATAAACTCGAGATTTAATATGCTTTATCATCAAACCCTAACCTAGGGTTTCAAAAATAGGAATTTCTCATGCTTTCATGTATGAATTCAAAACATACAACTCATATCCAACAAATATTCATAGATAGTCATAGATCCTACCTCTTATATGCTCAAACAATAAGAACCAACCCTCTAGCAAGCTCCAACCAAGCGAATCGCTAACCGTTTTCACCTTTCAACGCCTAAAGTAATCCTCCAATGATGTAGAGTCAAGGGGTGAGCAGAGAATCTACCGAGGAAGGGACAAGGGAGCTCATGGAAGCTCCAACAACACCCCTAGGCTTTCTATCCAGAGTTTAGTGAGAGAAGGAGATGATAAAAAATGAAAGTAAAAGGGCTAACCTCGCCATTTAAATTGTTGCTGCCGACACCCCGCTCGAGTGGGCCCTTGCTGCTTGAGCGGCCAACGCTGAGCAAGACTCTGAGAAAAGATATACACATTGTTTGAATTTTAAGTCAAACACTTCAAAATTCTCCCAAACATCCCACAATAATTGTTCCCATACATTGACAAGTATACAATTATCATCGAAAATCATTTACCACGGTTAAATTTTTAATTCTTTCATGAAATCAAACACTTAACCATTTTTCATAAAAATCTCCTAGCAAGGTTTCATTAATCATTATAAATTAAGAGGGATCGGGTCCCTACAATACGATTGAGAAGATGCACAGTTGTAAGAACGACTACTCCCTAGAAGATAGCTCGGACAGAGGAGGATAGAAAAGAGGATAGAAAAAGGGATCGTGCTGTCTCAAGAATATGTTGATGTTTCCTCTCAGCGCGACCATTTTGGGCTAGAGTATCGGAACAAGAGGACTGATGAATAGTATCAGAGGAAGCCAAAAAATCTATAAATTTAGTGAGAAAATATTCCTCACCCAAATTTGAATGAAGAATCTTTATAGTGGTAGAAAATTATTTGTGAACCATAGAGTAAAAATCATGATAAATGCAAAAGAAATCAGACTTGTGAGACATAAGATACACTCAATAGAACTGACTATAGTCATCAATAAAGGATACCTAGTGGACGGAGCCACCCTTGGTGGCAAGAGGAGAAGGGCCCCAAACATCAGTTTGAACAATTGAGAAAGGAGAGGTAGAAATAGATGAACTTTTATTAATTTATTAAAAGGCAAGGTTGACATTTTTTCAAAGTTTGCAACCATTACACTCAGAAATATCACTAACAGACACTTTTCCTAAATTAACAGACCGAATTAAAGTTTTTAAACGATCACTTGACAAATGATCTAAACGAGAATGTTAAAGGTAAAAAGGTGAAGAATGCTGATCTAAAGAAAAAGAAGACATGGCAGTGTTGGACACCAGGGGAATATGCAAGCTCTCCAGAATGTAATGGTCACCAACTCTACGCCCTATCCCAATCTGCTGTTGTGACTTCCGGTCTTGGACAACACAACTAGTAGAAGAAAAAAAGACATCAAAATCAGAATCAGAAAGCTGACTAATAGACATGAACTAACAGACAGCTGGGGTATATAAAAAACATCAGAAATTAACAAACTGGACAAAGTAGAGGGAACAACCGTGCTAATGAAAACATGCATAAGAGAACCATTGGCAGTATAAACCGTAATAGGAGATGAAAGGGAAACATAATTGCTTAGACAAGATAAATTGGACGCCATATGGTAAGAAGAACTAGAATCAAATATCTAAGTCGAGGGTGAAATACCTGAAAGGTAAGAATTATAAGAACTTGAGTGAGAGGTAGTTATAAAAGCATGTGATTGATTCGTTGGAGATGCAATCATGGCCTGAAATTGACGAAACTGATCAAACAGAGCCTGGGATGGAGGGAAAGTTGATCTAGTGGATGTAGGTGTGGCAAGAGCAGCAGGAGAGCGATAAACTGGAGTTGAGGTACATGAAGAAGCAGGAGTGGTTCTATGCTAACTCGGGGCATGCAGATTTCCAATGGCCTTCCGATGACAGAAGCTGCACTCATTCATGGCAACACTGGATTTTGGCTTGCTCGTGACTTGCAATAGATGAGGAGTAGGCAGCAGTGGAGGGCGAGAATGAACACCGCTTGAGGAGGACGGGGCAGCGAAAACTGACTTAGAGGGAATGGCCATTTGAGCAACTTTCAACCGCGTCTCTTCTGCAATGAGCTCTTGAACAGCCCCATCAACGGAAGGCAATGGGGAACGATGAAGAATGGCACCGCGAAGTATCTCAAACTGATCCTGGAGTGCCATAAAAAACTGCACTAGCCTTAGCTCTTCTCGATACTGAATATAACTATTGAGGAGCTGCATATCGGAGGGTTCCATAGGAGCTCATTGATTCCAATAGGTTGTCATCTTATAATAAAATTTCTGGATGGATGTCCTTCTGCTTGGCACTTCGAATAGTCATCTCTAATTCATAGTGTTTGGTAACATTGGATGTAAGATACATATTCTAGAGATATTTTCACACTTGTTTGGTGGTCGTATATTTAGGGAAGTTCATGCCAATACTTAGCTCTACAGAATTATGAAACCATGTAAGGATTTGTGCATTCTCCATCTCCTAAGTGGCAATAGATGAATCATATCCCTCAGCCTTAGGGTTGGTATGTCGAACGGTAGAGCCAGTTATATGTCCCCATTGGCCTTTTCCAAAAAGAAAAATTTTCATATCATTTGACCAATATGAGTAGTTGGATCCATTTAACTGAATGTTAATAACTTGCAATTTGTCTTCTAACATGGCGAAGGAGATAATAAAAAATAATGCAGAGCAGAGGAGCAAAGAATCAGATCTGACAAAAAAAGAACTAGATCTGACAAAGGAAGGTCACAGAGCTACAACGGAGGTTGGTGATGGTCGCCGAACCTTGAGGAAGGGTCGGCGAGGGTCGGTGAGGGTCGGCGAGTTTCGACGGCTAGGGTTTTCAAGGTTCGTGAAGTGTCGACAATCCAGATCTGACAAAGGAAGGTCACAGAGGCTGCAACAGAGGTTGGCGATGGTCGCCGGACCTAGGGGAAGGGTCGGCGATGGTCGCTGAACTTAGGGGAAGGGTCGACGAGGGTCGGCGGCTATGGTTTTCAAGGTTTGTGAAGTGTGCGAGCGAGGGAGAAGGTTTGTGAAAGGTTTTCAAGGTTTGTCGATGGTTCCCTGAGGTGCGGCGTGGCTCGTTGAGCCTCAGAGAAGGGGCTTCGATGGTCGGGGGTGGCAAATAGGGGTTCGGCGAGGGTCAGCGGTGGAAAGCAAGGGGGGAGAGAGATGCGAATGTGCTGGGGTTTGCGAACGAGAATGTGCTAGGGTTTGCAAAACTGAGGGAGAGAAATGTGAAGGTTGCGAAGGCCGGCGACGAGGTTTTGCAAATGCCGGCGGTGGCTAGGGTTTTGCCTCTAATACCATCATAGCAAAACTGAAAGTATTATTTTATATTATCAAAGCTTAAATAATAATGAAGAGATACATTGGCCCCGTTTGGGAGGACATGGCATATGGATTATTTGGCTTATAAGCCAAAAAATAAGTTACGTCGTTTGGGTAACTAAATAAGCCAAAAACAAAAAAATAAGCAAATAAGCCAAAATAAGCTAAATAAGCTGGCTTATAAGCCAAACAAAGTAGCTTATAAACCAAATAAGCAAATAAGCCAATGGCCATCCAAACGACCTGACTTATTTGTGTTTTGGCTTATTTGCAAATAAGCAAATAAGCTAATAAGCCAACCACCCAAACAGGGCCATTATATATATAAGTTATAGAAAATCCTAATAATGGTAATAAGACTAACTAAGAAATAAGGTCCTAATAATGAAAAAATATTCCAATAATAATAATAACATATTCTCACAATCCTAATAATGGAAAATATCCCAACACTAATATATTCTCACAGCACTCTTTCTAAAGAGTTGAAATTTGTCTCTTTCTTTCTCTGACGGTGTGGTTACCAGCATCATATTTGTGGTGGAAAGAAGAAAGATACATGTCTTTTGACATATTGAAAAGATCAAAAGGTAGTTCAGTATTGCTTCCACCACAATCATCTACATGATCACCATGGTGGGCATTACTATCCTTTTCTTCGATCACGCTATTTTTGTACCAACAAGGGATTGGTGGGTGCAAGTTACTTTTTTAAGAAAAGTGAATTTGTAGGGTGTCTTGAATCAGCATTGCCAATTCCCCCCTTCTTCACTCCATTGTTGTTTTTCGTATTCTCGTGTAGAAGCTAGAAGGTGATAATGTGGGCAGATTTATGCTATTTTGGCCCACAATATTTTGTTTCACGTTTGCAAAGTGTGTCATTTTGCATTTTCTATGATCTGGACATAGAAAATGTCATTAACGGAGTAGGGACCAGAAGCATATCTCATTTTTCCTATCTTTTGGATTTGGAGAACCTCAACATAGAAGCCGGGAACTTAAGCCTCCAAGTGTGATGATAAATGAGTAGGGTTGGGATAATATTTTCTAAGTCGATAAGTGTACCCATGAAAATAGAAAAATGTCAAGTTCTTGCTGAATGAGAAGTTTACAAGAGAAGTTGAACTCAACAATTCCTTGTTTACCCATGTCTTTAAATCTAGCTTTTTGACATGGATTTATTTCTGGAGCAAACGCTGTCCGTCATCATTTTTGTGTGTGTATGTGTGCTTTTGTTTTTTTTTTAGTTTTTTAGTAACAAGCCATCAAATCTCATTGCCCCACTTTTTTTCCCTCTGGGATCAAAGGATGTATTGACGATATATTATCGCTGTTACTCGCTATTGGAGTGCAAAGACACTAGAGGGTGTAAGATTATATGGTACTGTCGTACTCCGTTGAACAATATTTAAATATATTATTGCATTTTTTGGTGCAATTGAAGGTAATAGTTGTAATAAGCATGCGATATTAGGGATATTGTCTTTTTTACTTTAAGGTTATTTAGTATATAAACCTACAAAAGGCGAAAAGCCAGTGTGAAAACAAAAAAATGATGCATTTAAACTACATCCTTCGTAAAAATTGTATATCTTCAGCAACATGTCATGATTTAGGTTTTGTCATTGGCATGTTCTACATTTTTTTCTCTTTTTGTGATCTTATTCGAATGCGGTACAAATTCTTATTAATGGTGCATTTTGGACTGATTCAGGCAGTAATAATGCCAAGTTTATGTTTTCTGAGAATCGTAAGGAAGACAACAACAACTCAGGTAAGAGACCTCAATTAACACTTTAACAGTTCATATTTATGCTTGATAAGATTTCCTTTTTTTAATTTTACGAAGAAAATAAATTAGAAAACTGAATGAATGTTGACCAGAAAACTGCATTTTGATCATTTTACTGTTCAGGTATGTCCTATTCTGTTCTAACGTTTTTGACACAAATTTTACAATTTTAAAAGTTGTAACTCCAACTACTGTTGGCATGTGTATGTGTTCTCTGTGTGTGTGTGTGTGTGTGTGTGTGTGTGTGTATGTCCCAGCTACATAAGAGGCCAGTGTTGTGCCCTTCTCAGAGCTGGTTCCTGACTCTTGCCTCCTGGACACATTTTCATAATTCAAACCGTTGATCTTGTAGTACTCGCTTGTGCAAACAATGAGGTTGATCGGATGTCAATAGCCAGATGATAGGATTACATTCGTCTAATTGTTTGTTTCTCAAAAATTATATCTACCTTTAATTTTTTCTATAAACAAATGTTATCTAATTGCATCGCTACTGATGTCCAATCAACATGATTTTTTGTGTGGGTGTATGTGTTTTTCTTTATCCAGCCCTATTTTTAGTTATCGCGTGTGGCCATACAATTTTCATATGCTCATCTGGCTCTGGTTTTTTTATTCATATCTTTATGCTCTTTTATTTATTCACGGCTTTTTTCACGTATGCAGATTGTTTTGAGTATTGCGATTATTGCACTGGGCATTGTTAGTGCAGTTCTGGGAACGTACTCTTCGGTCTCAAAAATCGTGAAGAAGTATTGAGCCGTTCGATTAGTCAAATGTGTTAGACCATATCAAGTGGTTCATCGTGCCCGCAGGTTCGATACATTTTTGTTTGGTTGCACATTTGCCTATTGATCTTATTAACATTCTTGGAGATAATGGCCTCATTGGTTTTTATGTTTTTATGTTTTTTGTTTTTTGTTGATAAGCAATGGCTTTATTGGATGTTAAGCTTCTGTTCTTTAGTTTTAGCCATGAAGAGATTATTCTGAGCCATGTGCACCTTATTTTGTAGTGTGTATATGTATATACATAATAACAAGTGACTCGAGCTATTTAATTTCATTACTAGGGTTGTGTAAAAAAATCAATGAAATGGGTTAACCGATGTAGCCCGGTGCAAATTGTATGATTTTGTTTTGTTTCTTTAGGAGACGGTTTGATTTTGGTTCTTAGAAATTAAGAACTTTTTATTACGGTTCGGATTGAGCCTTGAGTTTAAGAGAATCGTATGAGATTTAACTGAAGCGTTACCTAATTTTGTTATATTCGTATTATATTTTTAAGTGGGAAGATTAAAATTTATAGATTAGAGAGAAGACCAGGAGGAGAAAAGAAAGAGAACTAATGTATAGATTTAGTTTTTTTAAATCAACCCGTTTCTCTCTAAATATTTATATTAACGCAAAAATATAACAAAATTAATAAAAATAAAACTACATATATTTTATATATAAAGGGATAGTTTTAAAAATGTTAATTGTTCTTTACCTCATTTTATCTCATCTTTTTTCCCTTTGTTTCTTCTCTTTTTTAATTTAACTTTATTTTCTTTCTTTTCATAAAATGTAATAATATACAAATATTTTTACATAAAATAGATAACAAGTATTTTAGCTTTAGAATCATTGTCTAATATCGGAAAGATATTGCTTCTTATCGGTTCTGTTTTATTTGATTTTATGATTTACACAGTTCGATCTGATTCTTAATTTTTAGAGTCAATTAGAATAATTGGGTTCATGATTTAGTTTAAAACCGTACCAAACGCATGGTGAAGAAATAGTGTTAGATTTGCTGTCATTCTCCGTTTAGAATAATTGCCTCTTAATTTGTTTATTTTATTTTATTTATTTTTTAGTGATTTTTTTTATTTTTTAAATCAAATTATTGTATATTTTAACTCATCTAATCAAGACGAGTTGGAAAAGTAAATTATTTTGACGAAAATATAAAAAAAATTTCAAAAAAACAAAATAAAGTAAAATAAGCTAATAAGTCAAATTAGATATTGCCTATTTTTGTCTTTAATAAACTCTTCAAATTCTTTTTATCATTATTTTTTTATTTTTTTGACAAAAAAGTTATTATTAAAAAATAAAAAAATTTAGAAAGGGCAAAATTATGCAAAATTCTCACAATTTAACCCAACCATACTCCATGTTGAGGCCTTCTTGAAGATCAAACGCCACGTAGTAATTGGCAAATTATTAAGTACTTTTAGAGTAGTATGTAGGCGATGTTACGTAGTATTTTTTACTAATAAATGATTGCAATCTAATAAAAGTGAATTATTATATTTCTACCTTAAAATTTGTTTTTATCATATTGAGTGGGAGCACTACGCGAACTTATCACATAGTTTTCCGAAAGTACCAATATAATAGACGACAAACAGAAGAAAGTCATCTTCCCTTATTAATGTATTGATATATAATGAATTCAAATATTGAAAATATAAATATAGAGCTTTTATCTTTCTATATTTTTCAAAATTTCATTTTGACAAAGAAATCCTATTGGGTTGGATTATAACAAATTGTTCCATAATTTATTAAAAAAACCTTTTTTTTTAATCAAATTAGAAGACAAGAACAAAAGACGCAAAGGTCTTTTGAAGCTTCAGGCAATGAAAGGATGGTCTCATAGAGAGAAAGATTATGGTGATAAACTACATTAAAATGTTGGGAGATGCTTCAATATTGAAGGTTAAAAACTCGAAGGGGTTAGCCTTACCGTCAGGGCACGAGATTTGAATTTGCTCTTTCAAAAATTTTAAGTTTAAATATGTTAAATGCTATAAATTTTTTAGGGCTAGTTCATATGAAAATTTATCTCAATTTTAATTGGATCCTTCGTTAGTGGACGATAAGATTAGTCCTCTAAAAATTAGTCGAGATGCGCATAATTTAGTCTTGACATCTTGAGATAACTAAAAAATTATTAGAGGTTAAAAACTGTCCAATTAATGTAATGTGCATGGAATCATAAAAATTAATAAGGATTTGTGGCCCCTAAAAAATATAAAAACCTATTATTGTGACTTCATTAGTGTTAAGGATATGTTTGATTGGCTCGTTTATAAGTGAGTTTGGATTATATCTTTTTGAATTTTATTTTTAACATTTAGGCTTCGTTTGTTTTGACGAAAAATAATTTTTGAAAAATAATTTTTAAAAAATATTTTTCGCATTTTATATTGTTTGGTATGGTGAAAATTAAAAATCAACGAAAAAATATTTTTCAAGTAAATAGAAAATAAATTGATTTGGTGAAAAACGTTTTCCACCCTTACCATCGCAACCATTATCACTAACGTCAGTATTACTATTCTACCACCAGCACCACTAGTTTAGGGTTTAGAGGGTCAAGGGTCCGTGTTCCTAAGTTCTTAAGTTCCTGAGGTTCGGGTTCTTAGGGTCCTGTGCGTTTAAGAGTTCCAAGAGTCTATGTTCCTGGGGGTTTTGGGTCCCAGAGAGTCTCGGGATCCGAGGATTCGTGATCCTGAGGGATATAGGTCCCAAGAGTCCAAAGCTTGGAGTCACTGCCACCATCACAGTCATTACAATCAATTCTAACACTACCACGTTCAATAGCACTATCATGTTTAAAATCGCAACAAAACATATAAAAAATATTTTTTAAAAATTTCTCATTAAAAATATTTTCATAATAAAAATATTTTTCGTCGAAACAAATAGAGCTTTAGATTAAATAAATATAAGATGAATTATGCATCCATTTGATAATCCGTAATTAATAAGTGGATAAGATATTCTTTTTTACTGACAAATATACATGTACCCACTTTAGTACTTTATTTTGGCAAAACATGAATTCGAAATCTCAAATTTGGGGATGTGATGCTCATACTATTGGACAAAATGCAAAGTAATTTAGTGTTCATCCAATGTTTAGTTTATTAAAATAACTGTAGAATAGAATGATGATGTCATTACAAAATCCATTCAAATGGCAACTATAATCACACCCAAGTATTTGGTTGTTGGAGCAATTAACATCTTAAATATAGTACTTTGAATTGATCAAACCAAAAAGATATTATTTTCAACACGTGCTTCAAAATAGTATACAAATCATGTATGCGTCCTCAGTTTACTATCCTTTATTAATTATTAATGTTCGTGCACATGCGAACGCGATGCATGTGTAATATTAATTATTTTAAAAAAATATTAAAAGAGAAATCACATAATAAAAATAATTATAAAATAAATTTTAAAAATAAAATATGTTAATTACGGATTATGAGAATTCAAGAATACTAAGATTTTCAAAATAAAAAAAAATAATAATAAAGAGAGAAAAAAGTTAGTATCAATAAATTTTTAAAATTGAAACTATTGTAAGAACATTTTTAAAACAAAAAATACGATCATCTTCGAAAACCAAAATGAAATGCTTACTTTTAATAATATATATAGTACAGATAAAAAGTAAACATGAATTTGGCTTTTAGTAATATTCTCTCTCTCTCTCTCTCCATATATATTGAAGAAATTGAAATAAGAAAAATAATCGTATATTTTTAGTATATGAAATTGTACAATGTATGGCTTATTTATAGGCGAATAGAGATAAATAAGAAAGAAATATACAATAAATATAGAGAATAAAATCAAATCAGAATAAAACCAATCTAATATTATAACAATCAATCTAATATTCTAACATCCCCCCTCAAACGCGAGATGACGAAGTCAGCTGAAGTTTGGAAATTAGAGCACGGAGGCGACCAGGAGGATGAG